>JAPQRQ010066527.1:0-16689 GCA_037367365.1 Apogon talboti | reverse complement strand
ATTGATTCACCAGTAAAACCCATGGAGTTGGATCAATGACAGTGGATGGACACACTGGGTTTATGTTCATTAATGATCTATTTTACTGAAAATGTCTCCTTTTCTTCAGTTTTCTCTGTTTTGATATAATAACCATTGAATTTACTCTGAGATTAAATGAACATCTACATGATCAGTGAATTAACTATAAGAAAATACAGGATTTACACTGAAAAAAAACCCCTCAAAATACAGAGGATAATATTATAATAGATGATGATAAAACACTTAAGAAAGATTAAATAGAGTCATTTTTGTAATTGCCACAAAAGCAGCACTGGGTCTTTATGTGTTAAATCAGGGATGTCAAACATGTGGCCCGCGGACCAAAACCGGCCCAGCAAAGTTTCCAATCTGGCCCATGGGATGAATATGTGAAATGCAAAAATTACACTAAAAAATATTAACAGTCAAGTGTTTCAAACTCATTTTAGTTCCAAACTCCCAAAATTGCGACGAGATTCTTCCTGTTGTTAAATGTTTTGTGCCTTTGTAGATCCGATCTGTCATGTACCTGTATATGATAGGCTGAGGCATAATACAGTTAAAATTGCACTTATTTTATTTAATAAATTTCAGTTTTTTTCAGGTTATTCACATCTTTTTTGTTTGGATAGTTTGTAAATGTGAATATTTTCAGTATTTAATGTTATTTTTTGCACTAAAACAGATAAGTTGTTGGATTTGTCATCATTTATAGGTTCTTATGTGATTATTTTACTGGTCTGATCCACCTGAGTCTGAATGTGGAGCCTGACTTTGACAGAGTTAAACACCGATGCAGAAAAATGACAGAAGTCAGACCCACATCCATGTTCCTGAAGGTCTGAATCCACCTGAGCCAGAGCGGAGACCGTAATTAGATCTAATACATTTACCTGAGGCCACTGTCATCACTTCAGGAGCTTTGATTAAAAACAAGAGGAAAGTAGAAGGGGTTGAAGAGGTCAGTGGAACCATTAGGAACCGTCCTGAGGGAACCGGCGCGAGTCTGTCCGGCCGTGGCGACATGACGAAGCTGCCGTAGATGGGACTGAAAGCGGCGTCCTGAATGGATGTTACAGTAGATAACGGCGTCGTATTGATTCTCTTTTTGTCAGCCGAGTAGAAACTAGGTTGAAACCGGAGGCGGTTCGAGCCGACGAACGCACGTCTGCGGCCGCAAATGATGCATTAAACGGCGTCGATATGACAACGGCGGCCATGTTTACGGCATCCAACACGCATCTGCTGAGAATGATGGGAGGCTAATAACCTTAATTAACTGAGAGGAAATGGCTCAGTGTAATTTTTTCTGATAATATGCAGCGTTTTCATAGAAGAGGATGTGCTCCACTTCCTGTTATTGTCATACTTGTGGAAGTCACTTTGATTTTCTTCATGTAAATTGACAAAAACAAAAGGGTTTGATATGAGCATGTTGGATTTATTCACATAGATGACCTCTAATCAGATGAAGAAAAACCTGTGTGTAGAATTATAACGTAATGATGCCTAATAATCATATTTTTGTATCATAAACAAGAGAAGCTGCAGAAAAAAATCACTTTTTTTTAAATGAAGCTCGGTGTTCGATTTATTATGAAGCGTTTTCTTACAACAACTAAGACTTTTGTGAAAAAACTACATCCCATCCCTCTGTAGAATTTTTTCTTTCTTTTATTGGTTTCTTCATCTGGCTACGTTCAATGGTTTTTCCTAAATCTGTGTTCTAGCATCGTACTTTGTTTGATTGACAGCTGATTCACAGTTTAGAGGCAGGACGTCTGAATTTGATTGGATAGAAATCTAAACATCTAAACTTTTTCCTTAAGAGTCGTGTATTTGTGCAGCTTTAACTTGAGGTCGACCTAGGTCTGAGTAATGTATGGAATTAACTCTATTAATTGATATTTTCATCTCTGGAAAACGTGAAAAATACCTCAACTGTAAAATTGCTCAGAAATATTTGACCTGTTTGCTTGTTGCAGTACAGCATATTATGTAAATATATGTTTTTCCAGTCATATATGGCACATAGTTCAGTTGATTTATTCAGAAATGTTGATTAAAATCATGTACCATCTATAACATTGAAAAAAATCAAGATATAATCACCCAGTTCCAATAAAATAATGATCTTTCAGAACAGGAAAAAACTGATAATCAAGCTGATTATCCTGACATGGGTTTGAAAAAATGGCATTTATTAGAATAGAGGAGCTGTTGGACAAAATATCAAACTCAGAATTATAAATGATCAAAGCTGGGACTGAACACAAAAACTGGATGGGCTAAATTTGTGCATTTTTGGTTATTTTTTTCCTCCAAAGCCAGTGATTCCAATAAAGAATCCCAGTTTTACTCATCAGCCACTACGGATCTGACATTGGGCAGATACTGAAAGTCTGTACGACCTGAAC
Source organism: Apogon talboti (assembly GCA_037367365.1). Taxonomy (NCBI): domain Eukaryota; kingdom Metazoa; phylum Chordata; class Actinopteri; order Kurtiformes; family Apogonidae; genus Apogon; species Apogon talboti. The sequence goes on along the minus strand of JAPQRQ010066527.1, from coordinate 14,248 downwards.
CGAACCAAGATACTTTAGTTAACAAGGATATTATGACAAAGAAAGACTGAACAGTAGCTATAGTTTTCAGTCTGATTTGACTTTTCAATGGAATCAAGCAGATTTATAGTCAAATAAATAAATAACCACTGTCCTACTGCACTAATCATTAAAAATTGGCCCAAAACTGGTGAAATTACAGATGATCGTATGTTGAAGTTTATTCGTTGTGATTCGTACGAGTCCGTCTGTGTCCTGTGAACCCGCTTAAACCTGCAGGAGTTGGTGTTTACCATCACTGAGGAAATAAAGTCATAATGACTGAAAAAGAGGTCAGATCGTCTCCCCGGCGTCTGATGTATTCGCTGCTGAAATCAATAGAGATAAAATCGGTCGGATGTGCTGAAGCGACAGCTGTCACCGACCAGGAACCGGGGAAGAGGAAGTGAAAAGTGTTAACTGTCAGAGAGGCTGATTTGGAGAAGATGGAGAGGGAGGTTTCAATGCAGGCGTTGGCGAAGGTCCAGTGGGTGAGAATGAGGAGGATTGGACCGTAGACGTGGAGGACAGTCTGCGTAGACGGAGCTGAAGGTACACTTTACCTCCGCAGAGACGCGGAAACTTCACATTTACACTTTATTTGAGGTTGATTTCCTTTAGTGTTTCCTCCCATAGCTGATTTAACATCCTCTGAATTTAAAAAAAGACCAGAAAGAACTAATCAAACACTGACTCAAATGAAGGGTTTTATTTCATTCTTTGTTGCCACCGTAGGGGAAGGTGAGGCGAGGGAGGGTCAACTGGTTGCAATCTGCATTTTCACCACTAGGTGTCACTAAGTATTATATTACGAACCTTATGAACCTGATTATCTTTAAAAATAGAACAAGTAAAGAAAATTAGGCATTCAGCATTGTGAGCCAATACAGATATATACAACAATGACCACTTGGCCAGTAGTTGATTCCAGTATTCATTTATGTTAATTTTGTTTTTATTTATATTCAAACCCCCTTTTTGAGCCTCGGAAACATAAATCATCTGTATAAAGTAAATGACTGCTAAAATTGTTAAATGTCACGCTGTCATCACGTTATCTTTGAATGACAATAGATTAGAAAGTACAACTGTGTGGAAAAACCTTGAATTTAACACAACATATAAAGATCAACTGTCGTTATTAGTGAATGATCATCTGTGCCAGTGCAGATACTGACGATAACAGCAAATACTGTCAAATATACAGGGCAGCGCTAGTAAAAATAAGCTTTTTACTTCTGTTTTAAGCATCTTTTAGCCTTTGTTTTTGATTAATTTGCAGTGAAAAGCAAATTGCAACTCATAAAAGGTTAAGAATTCTGATTATTTTAAACAAATTGTCATCTCTGATTATACCGTTTTATTTGACCACTTTCTTCATTAAACGACACTAAAACACTTCTTCAGGGCGTATTACGTCTATTATGGGTAGAAACAGACGTTTATTGTCCCGCAGAATCAGAGGTCCGATCCGTGACACTTCCTCGGTGTAAAACCAAAAATGAGGAAACGTTGAACACCACAGTTAGACAAGTGACTGAGGTGGGCTTTTTCTAGGTTTGTGACGGTTCTGTTCAGTGTGACTGGACTTCAGCGAGCAGAGGTCCGACTGGGCACTAATCTAAATGTACTGACGTCATTAAGAAAATAGATGGTGGATTACTGCAGGATGGGATGTTAAATACATCAGACGACATGTATTTGCACTTTTTTTTAGCCACTTTATAAAGACTGAAGCGATAAGAGCCAAAAATGAGAACATTTTAACCAAAGTCACCAACATTCAGAACCATGTATATAACAGAACTAGTTAATGTTGGTTATTACTGCTCTTATTTTACTTAGTTACTATGTCTGCCAGCTGCTTTAAATCCAAATTTGACTGTTGTAATTGTAGAGAATATGAAGGTTTGCTGCAGGATGGGATGTTACATTCATCAGAGGACTCGCCTTTTACTTTTTTTTTCTAGTTGCTACATAAATATGATGACGAAATCAGCACAAAATGCAAATTTTAAAGCAAATTCACCTCCAATTACAACCCTGAAATAAACAAAGCAAGGTAGAAACTAAAGGAAACCTTTAGACACAGATTAATAGTTACTGTTTTTGCTTAAGTGGTTTTTATTCGTCACTATTCTTGCTAACTTCTGTTTTACTGTTGTAATTTAACAAAATATGAGGCTGTTAAATCCATCAGAGAACATACATAGAATTTTTTTCTACATTTTAAATATGGATTTATAGATTTATTTGACACTGACGTAACAATAGCATTGGAGTTTCCATGGATACCAGACAACTGGACAACACCTGCCCCTCCATAATACAGGAGATGTTACTATCTGTATTAGAATGTGAAGATATTGGCTCAAAACGAACACATTTTAAGTAAATTTACTGTAAAATCCATGACGTACCTAAGAAAACCCTGTGTATAATGTGACTTCTGCTTTTTAATAGTTCCTGTTTTTACTGTTTGCACCGTCCGATGTGTATTTAAAGGGTGTTTCTGTATTTATATTTATTAAAAGCTGCAGTGTAAATAGATAAAATGTCAGGTTGTGGTCGTGTTCATGTCGATGTGGTTGATGGTTGTGGGGTCATGTGACTGACGTGGTTGTGTTCTGTCCTCCCGTCCTCGCCGCTGTCCGACATGTGGAATAAATATGTTAGCGTGGATTTAAAACGGCGTTGTGGTCTTTACTTGTGCCGCTCATCCACCATCCACTCCCATAATCCCCTTCTGCCGCTGCTGCCAGGGGATCAGTGTGTGTCAGTGGAGTTTCCTGTTTGTCCAGGGTCACATGTTTGATCCCGTCCCGCCGCTTTCCCACAATGCACCGAAACCGGCCTTGAAACCATTAAAGCCAGTGAGTCAGAGCGGGTGAATCCGCCGTTTCCTGTTCGACAGGACTGGACCGCGGCGCCATGCATTTGTGGCTCACGGCAGAGTCACATTCTTTTCATCGCCGGCCGTATCGACTTTCCCTTCATGTTTACTCAAGGTGTGGACGCGTTCATGAGGCGGGTCACGTCAGCTGTGTTTGCTCTGATGGAGGCGTTCACAGTCCCACCTGTGGATACCGGGGAAAAAAAACACTGATTAGATGATGAAAAATGATGGTGATTTATTGATACATGATGGTTTAGTCTCTAAAATGTTTTTTTTGCATTAGATGTGAATATATGGTATATTTAATGTGTTTTGTAACATCATATAAAGGTTTTATTGTTTTTATAAGGTATAGGGGTGCATTAGTTCTGGAGGTTTGGGCCATTTATTTAAGTTTTGTTTGGTTTTTGAAGTTATTTCTGAGTATGAGCTGTGATTTCTATGGTTTTATGTGCATTTAGACGACGGTTCACACTGACAACTGATTTTCTGTTTTTATTTGTTAATTTAATGTATTTATTAGTTTATTTATTTATTCAAATATGTGGGTTTCTGTACATGGAGGTTTCTCATTTTTCTTATTTTCAACATTTTTTTAAAAGAATTTTTAAAATAATTTTCATTTATTTATTTAGTTATTATTGTTAAAAGTCCTGCAGAAATATGTTGTCGTTTGACGATCTTTTCCATTTACATTCATTTATATTTTTATGGTCATTGAATATCTTCAATTTGCTGAGTTTTTTTCATCTTGTTTGAGTAAAATTCACACATAAATTCCCTTTTTTTTTCTTTCTTCTACTGATGATGTAATGTGTCGTGATGCAGTTCACGTTATTCTCAGTTATGAGTTTGGATTGGACAATGGACGAGGAAACGTCACCTGAAAAGACGACTCACATAGACACACACTGACTCACACACAGACACACACTGACTCACACACAGACACACACAGACACACACAGACACAGACACACACTGACTCACACACAGACACACAGACACACACAGACACAGACACACACTGACTCACACACACAGACACAGACACACACTGACTCACACACAGACACACACAGACACACACAGACACAGACACACACTGACTCACACACAGACACACACACACACACAGACACACACTGACTCACACACTGACACACGCACAGACACACACAGACACACAACGGTGGTATCAGGAGGCAACAGTTGGCTGCTGAATGTGAATAGGGAGGATGTGTGTTAATCTGGATCAAACAATGGTCGTGAATGGAGTCATTAGAGTAATCCCCTTTGTGTTACAGTCCAGAGGGACCACACACAGACTCACACAGACTCACAATCCGGCCGGTCCGGAGCGTTCACCTCCTCTGTCCTCCTGAGATCTGAAAGCATCAAAGCGTCTTTTGATTCCTGCGTCATATTTAATTCAGGCTTCGGTGTGTGTGACTACGTCGATCCAGTCGCTCTGGTTTGTGTAGTTTATCTAAGGAGCACACACCCAGCTGTAAAAACACACACACACCTGCAGATGCAGATGATGGACAGACAGGATGCCTGTCATAGTTTATTGGTTTATAATTAGTCTGGAGTGGAAGCTGTAATTAAATGGAATAAGTTCCTGTTTCTGTCGCACATAGAAAAGATTTGACTGGATAATTAGTTCAAATATGATCCAGAATGAGAAGTTCCACTGTTCTGATCATCTGTGAACCCTTAAACACCGTCACCACGGAGACGAGTCTCAAATCTGTGACACTTTTTGACCCTTTAACCCCTTTCCATGTGGTTGTTTTTCACCGCATTAAGACCAAAAAAAGCCATAAATCTACATTTTCACAGATTCTATTGGTGTCAAATTAAATACATTTGGTGTGATTTTGATGGAAAAGTAATGTTAGCAAACACTTTGAAGAAACATGAAAAAACAACTAAAATGGTTAAAAAAAGAAAATGCTTTTCCACTGACAAAACACTGCCTCTGGAAGTCGTAGTGTTGCATCTTTTTACTTTATTTTAATGTTATTGTCTTGTTTTCACTGTGTTCATCATCTTATATCTTGTGCATCATCTTCATCTTCTTACGTTTTTAGAAAAAGTACATTGATTTTACATGTTAATCTTGTATATTTAACTAAATTAGTCACCTGGCACCTGATAAAAACAGCGTCATGTTGCTCTATTTGCTCCTTTTGTGGAGTTTCTTAAATCTGACACTTTTTGTCCCTTGAACCTCATCCATGTGGTTGTTTTCACCTCATTAAGACCCAAAAAGCCAGAAATCTACATTTTACAGATTCTATTGGTGTCAAAACTATGTCAAATTAAACAAATTTGGTGTGATTTTGGAACGTTCATCACTGATAGAAGAGTAAAGTTGATAAACACAAAACAACAATTAAAATGTCTTTTAAAAAACAGACTTTTCCACTGACCAAACACTGCCTCTTAAAGTCGAACTGTTGCGTCTTTTCACTTCTTTTTAATTTTATTCTCTTGTTTTCACTGTTCATCATCTTCATCTTGTTAGATTTTTATGGTTGTGGAAAAAGTAAACTGATTTGACATGTTTATCTTGTAGTGGTAGATTGTTGAAGGTTAACATTTTCACTGATGTTTTAATATTTCTTTGTTTCATCCATGGCTGTAGTTCAGTTTCATCCCATAGGAGCGGTTTCCATCCGTAGGTTGTGTAAAAAAAAATGTAAAACTGTGTAAATGTTCCTTTTTAAAAGCCAGCGTTTTTTTAGACCAAGAAAATATAAAACTTATTTTTTAAATGATCACAATAAACCTCTTCAGAATCAACGACGTTATAAACTTCATGCAAAAGGAGTGAATACACTAAATAAATGTGACCGTAAAAGATCCAAGAACGTTTCTTCTGCTATTTTAAGATTTCCTTTGAGATCATTTCAATCCCTTCTGAGCGTTTTTCCATCTGCAGTTTGTGTACAAAGTGTAAAAGTGTGTAAATGTTCCTTTAAAAGCCAGCATTTCCATTGGGGAACAAAGGGGGCGGGGCCTGGGTAGTGAAAGTGTCCAATGGGCTGTTTGCGTGGCTGATAGCGGCTGTTTGATCTGATTGGTTGAGTGGGAGAGGCCGGAGTGTTGACATTTCAGTTGGAGTGAGTTCCCTCTGATCTGCAGGAGCTTCAGTAAAGTTCAGCTGCTTCGCGTCTGGATATTCAACGTTTTTAACCAAAGGTCAGTTTAAAGTTTTATCAGAGTCCGGTTTGTGCTTCAGTGGTTTTACAAACGCTAGACTTCCTTCTAAGTTTTGTGTAGTTGACTGTTATGTTGTTGCTGCTGTGGAACTTCTTGCACTTGTGTGATTTATCAAAATTCAGATATTATTATGAAATGATGAGGTTTAGTTTCATAAATCTGCTTATTTTCATCAATAGTAACGTTTATTAAAATATTTTAGATTAAATGAGTAAAACAGACTTAAAACATGTATTTAACTCTGTTGTTTTAATCAGCTTTAGTTTATTTTAATCAGTTTTAGTTTATTTCAAGTCACAACGATTGGAAGTGATTCAGACAAACTACTTTCACTGCATTTTTAGTTTCTCAGGCGTAAAAATCTGCAGGTTTGTGTTATTAATTTTGCACAATTTTTTCTGCAGAAGCAACGCGATCAGGTGGTGTAACTGTAAGGTGTTATTTGATAAAGTAAATAGTGCTTAACAAGACAAGAACAATGTGGGGGAAAAAAAAGTGAAATATGAAAGTGACGTAAAAGACCAAAAATAAGAAACAGACTCAAAAGATGAAACAGGACTGAAGCGACTTTAAAGACAAAACAAAAAGAAATGGTCAGTTTTTGTCAGAGTAAACCCTTTTCTCTGTTTTAAGCCCAGACAAGATCTGCTACTAAGATAATCATAAAGTGTATTGAAAATTAGTTCATTTTGTTTCAAATAAAACATTTTTTTGCATTTTAAGCTCTTTTTTAAGTATTTTTTTTATGACATATTACGTCTTACATTAATGACTTTTTCTGCTGAAGCAACATGACAATTTCCTCTGCATTTTATGCTCAGACATGAAAATCTGCTAGTTTTTAACTTATATTGTAGCATTTTTAACATATTTAGTCATTTATTAATAGAGTTTTCTGCAGATAAAACCTGATCAGACTGTGTAACTGGTTAATATCATTGGATGTAACCAGTATTTCCATAGAAATCTGATAACATACAGGAACGTCTATTACAGTGTAAAATCATGTTTTTTAGCATTTGTAGATAATTAGTCAAAGATTATTTAGAAAAAAGAGCTATTTTTGGCATATATGACTTTTAATTTTAGCAAAAACACATAGAATTAAGCAATAGTATTACTTTAGAATGCTAGAATATGAGTTGAAAAGCAGTAGATTGACAGATCCAATTAATTTTCAGCAAATCACATATAATTAAACCGCTAACATCAGCTTTGATGTGATATTTCAAAATGAACTAATTACTTTGAACTCTGATTAAACTTCTGTTAAACTGTCGGTGGATGAAATATTCAGTATTTTTCATTTTTTTCGTCTGATATTTTCAGGTTCGATCTGTGTTCCCTTTTAAAAATCATACGGAAAAACAAAAACAGAACATATATTGAAACAAACTGACTTAAGTGATGTTTTCTAGTTCTAATAAATCAGGTTTTTTTTGTTTGTTTGTTTTTTTACATTTCTGGCCTAAATGAACACTTTAATGTGAAATCATCTGCTTTTATCCAGTAACGGTAACAGATGTTGACTCTTGGGCACTGTCTGTTCATGTATTTCCATGTAAAGGGTGTTGTTTGGTTGCCATGACGACGCTCTCTGAATATCAATACTGAGCGCGCTCATGGTGGGAGGTAACGGGGCTGTTGGGCTGCTTTGTCATGCATGTTGTTGTTGTTGTTGTCCGGACACGCCTCCTCTTCTCTCCCGTCGTTAGTCTTTGTCCACCGACCGCAGACACGGAGTCGAACCATCAAACGCCGCTGCCTGGCTCATACACATGGAAATGGCTCCGTCCTTTTGTCATGGAACGAACGCCTCTTGACCTCACGCTGAGTTTTACTGAGTCTGTTTGCACCAAAACACACAAAAACAGCGGACAGTCACCCAGGAGGAATACTTTGTTACTGTATTTTACATCCCATATTTTAACACTAATGTCTGTATTAAAATGTATTTTTGCTCATGTTTTCCAAAAGGGTTGTAACTGAAGTTTTGATGGGTTTTTTCAATCCACAGAGAGTTAACATAAGTTTAATCAGAGATGAAAATAATTACTGCGTTTTAAAATATCACATCAATCATTGTATGTTTTTGCTGAAACTTAATTAGATCTGTCAATCTGCTGCTTTTCAACTTATATTCTATCATTTTTAATTAATAAAGCACATAAAAAAGACAATAAAAGATGAAAGAAACTTAAAAGAACAAAAACAACAAAACTATGAAAGTGATGTAAAGGATGTAATAAAAGAACCGAATAAAAGATGTAAAAAAGAAGGGTTTTAAGGACAAACAGGATGAAAGTGACAAAAGAAAACAAAAAGAAAGTGTTGTAAAAAAAAAGAAACTTGATGAAAATGAAGTGAAAAACTACTTAACAAAACAGTAAAAGATAAAATAAAAGATCCAAAAAAAAATAAATAAAATAAAACAGAAAAGACAAAACAAGATACAGGAAGTAAATAAAAATAAAATAAAATAAAAGTTAATTGATCGAACGACGAAACACAAAAATCATAAATATGAAAATAAATTAAATGATGAACAGGACGAAACAAAAGAAAAAAGAAATGAGCAACAAAACAAGACGAGACCAACGTAACAGACCAGGCTTTAAGTTCTTCTAGAGTTGTGTTTTTTTTTTTCCTCCGTCTGTTTCCATCTGAGCGTCTTCTGAAGGAAACAAAGCGTGGACTGTTTTCCACACAAACACACTCATCACCACGGCTGAGAACGTCCGGGTCTGTGGGAAAAAAGACGACGTGGACGATCCCCGTTCACCCCGGAGCGTCCCTGAGGACACACAGCCGCACACACACACACACACACACACACACACACACAACCGCACACACGGCTACACATGTTAGCACGTCCACCGTGGGACATAAACAAACACAAATCAGCTGAACATCATGTCTCTGACCTTTGACCCTGTGATTCTTTCCCACTGTTCACACTTATTTCTCATGTTACAGTAACAGAACCACATGTATGATGGAGACGAACTGGTTTTATCACAATTATCTCACATTAATAAATAAAAAAAATCCAGAATTATTCACGTTATAATCTCCCTTTTACATAATTTTGACAGTTTTATAGTTTGATTGTATTGCCCAGCTGCTCAGATTCTGGTGAATATGTTATTGGTGATAAAGTAAAATCAGCTGAAACATAGATTATTCTGTAAAATATTAACAAAACTCTTGTTAATAGTAAATTAAGCAACAGTTCTCAGTCATTAATAGGTGTCTAAAGCTAATTTAAGCTAAAAAAAAAAAAAATTAGCAGCAAATACGACAGTTTACTACTTTAAGTAAAATACAGCACTGTTCTCCATAATTTCTGTTATGTTTATATGTAAAAGTCAGAAAATATTTTTAAAAAATACCATTAATATTAAATTAAGTAAACTTATGTCACAGTTGTCAGTCACAAAAAGGTGTCTAATGCTAATTTATCTAAAAAATTAGCAACAAACACAACAGTTTTCTACTTTAGTTAAAATACAGCACTGTTTTCTGTAAGTTTTCTTATGTTCAGGTGTATAAGTCAGAAAATATTAATAAAAATACTATCAATAGTAAATTAATCAAACTTCTATGACAGTTCTCAGTCATTAATACTGTAGGTGTCTAATGTTAATTTAAGCCAAAAAATTAGCAACAAACACTACTTTAGCTGAAATGCTGCACTGTTTTCCTAAAGTAAAATTCAGTTTTCGTTATAATTTCAGCTAAAAAAACTAATGTAAAAGTCAAAATAAGATTAAAAACAGATGTAACAACATGAATATGATGTGAAATATGAATCATAATTAATGCGATGTCGAAGACCAAACAGTAAATTAATCAAATTCTACAGTTCTCATTCAGAATGTGATGTCTAAAGCAAATTTAAGATAAAAAAAATAGCAACAAACAATAATTTCCTACATTAGCTTAAATGCAGCACTGTTTTCGTGCTAATTTGAGCTAAAAAATTAACAAAAAATGTAACAGACATTTGTTTAATCCACAAATTCACTAATTTAACTGAAATACAGTAATGTTTTCTGTAAATAAAACTCACAATTTATGGCTTTGTGTGTTATTTAACCCTCAAAAATGTGTATCACTGTATCATGCTGCAAATTTATCTATTTTTCTGATATAGCCTAACAATTTTTGCACAACTAACCTGGTTAATGTGCCCTGAAATGTCAGATAAAGTGGATATTTTTAGGTTTTTATTGTCACAGATGGTGAACATCAGTGTCAAAATTAATATATAATCAGAATTTTATGAAGGTTTTGGAGTTTGGTATGTTGTTTTGACAGTTTTATGTGGTAATTCAGTTCTTAGTTCTTAGACAGAACAAATGTAAAGTAAGACATAAGACACTCATGAAACTGCTGGAATATGAGCATCATGACGTGATAAATCATCTTCTACGTGTCTTTAATATTTACCAGGGTCAGTTTAAGTAAGTTTGACCAGAGTTAGTATGGCTGTTAGGCTGAAGTCAGATCAGTGATTCTTCTTTTAAGAGGGAAAAAAAGGAAAAGCAGCGTCAGGAATAGAAACTCATCCAACTTTATGTCCGACCCAATTTGTTCCAACTCTTTTAGCATCTGGACAAACAACAATAGAAACAGTGGAATCAGCTTTTACTTATATTTAATCTCCAGAAACGCTGACGGATCGAGTCGGAATCAAGTTTATCCGGAAGTTTTTTTTTTTCCTCAAAACACGAGGTTTCACATAAATACAACTGAAAACAGGGGTGTCAAACATACGGCCCGTGGGCCAAAACTGGCCGCCAGAGTGAAACGCAAAAATTACACTGAAGATATTAAAATCCTTTTAGTTCAGGTTCCACATTCAGACCAACATGATCTCAAATGGGTCCATTAAAATAATAACATATTAACCTATAAATGATGGCAGCTCCAAACCTTTCTCTGTTATTTATAGTGAAAAAAGTAAAATTACATGATGGAAATGAATGATTTAAATCTACAAACTACACTTTAAAAAAATCTGAACATGAAAAATAAGTGAAATGTTGACAATATTATTCCTCAAGTAACATGCAGTTAAAGATTTGGACACCTTTAACTAATATGTGTTAAAACAGGGGTGTCAAACATACGGCCCGTGGGCCAAAAACGGCCAAATCGTCCAATGAATTAGTGAAATGCAAAAATGACACTGATGTCAATAAAATCCTTTTAGTTTAGGTTCCACATTCAGACCAGTCTGATGTGAAGTGGGGCAGAGCTGTAAAATACTACCATAACAACCAATAAATAATGACAACTCCAAACTTTTCATTGTTTTAGTGTAAAAAAGTAAAACTACATGAAAATATTTACATTTACAAACTCTGCTTTTACAAAAAATGTGAAGAACCTGAACAAATATGAACAACCTGAAATTAGAAAAATACATGCAATTGTACCAATATTCTGTCTGTTATTAAATATTTTGTGTATTCGTAGATCCACTGTGAGCTGTAAGTTATAATGTACATGTGAAATAATAAACTGAGGCGGAATATTGTTAAAATTGTACTTATTGTTCTTAATAAATTTCAGGTTGTTCATGTGATTCACATTTTTTAAAGGTAGTTTGTCCGTGTAAACATTTTCATAATGTAATTTGACATTTTTAAAAGTAAACATTGACAAAACTTTGGCGTTGACATTGTTTGAGTTATTATTCTATTATTTTACTGCTCTGATCCACTTTAGATCATATTTGTCTGTATGTGCCCCCCGTGTTAATATATTCACTGTAATTTTTCATCCCATGGGCCAGATTGGACTCTTCGGCGGGCCGGTTTTGGTCCACGGGCCGCACGTTTGACACCCCTGCCTTTAAAGGAAATAAAACTACACTTAACCTGTGCATTAATCACTAAGAGCAGTGTTTTCAGTCGTCTGGTCTGGGCCGTCACGGTGCGTTTACGGACTGGACGTCGGCCAGTAAACCGCATTGTTGCAGCTCCGTTGCCAGGGTGACGTGTGAAATGCCACAGGGTCAGAGGTCGCAATTCGGGGGTATCTGGCAGCTCGGCAGAGGAATGTTTTCACACGTGGTGGTTTACAGCGGTCCGGACTAATGAGGTGTGTTGGTCTCAGCGGGGAGTCGGACAGCTGAGCGGCGGCGACAGAAGGTCAAACATTTGTGGCGTTTCTCCGCGCTTTTGTCGTTTTATTCGGGGATGGGACTCCGTTTGGAAGGATTCAAACATCCGTGAGTCTTCCCCACAGCCTGACCTGTTTCTGACACACAGGACCATAAATCTGGTTCCTCTTTTAGAAGAGCACTGCTACAGAAGTTAGTTTTTATCGTTCCTAACCTCGTTGAAAACACTCCTGTTATTAATTCTACAACTAGAACGAATTGGATAACAGCGAAATGTACCGGGGGGAGGGGGGGTGTCACATTCAGGTCAGTTCAGGGGTCACATAGGCTCCGTCCACACAGCAGGTCTAAATGCAGAAATCGGATTTTTGGGTGAAATCCCTTTTTTTTTTATCATATTTGCCCGTATGGACCCTGAACTAGAATGACTTTGACTTCCCCTGCCTTAAAATGTCAGATTCCTTAAAAAGAACAACTGTCAATGTGGATTTTACATTTAGATTCTGCTTTTGCATCTAAATTAAGCCCGGGTGTGGATCTGTAGTTAAGGTAAAATACATCAAATTCTGAGATGAGTCGTTCATAAAAGTTGCGAAAATTCAAACTTCAACACTTAAAATTGTTTTAATACAGTGAAATATTGTGTTTTTTCTCTTAAATGAGGTGAAAGACCTGTTTACATTCATAAAGTTTTCCTTGCAGTGCCTTAAAGCCGTCATACATTATGTTGAAATCGTGATGCCTTCAGGGTCCTCAGATTCTGTGACAGTTTTCCGACTCTGTGATAAAACCCTGAACGTCTCATTCACAAACCGAGTTTCCACCTGTTATCTGGTTTTCACAAGGCCACGTTTCCCACAGACTCTTGTATCTACACTTTCCTTTTGGTCTGTGGCGTTCTTGTCTTATTCTTTCTCAGGTTTTTTCCGTTTTATTTTGGCGGTTATTCATCTCAGACACACACACTGCGTTCTTCGACTGGAGGAGTTTTTCTCAGCTGTGGTTCGTTGAGGTTAATCTGAAGAGCCCTCGTACTTTTTTTTTTTGTTTACTCCTCACGCACTTGATTTAGAAAGAAACGCACACGAACACACACTCTGGAACGCTGTAACACACTCCCACACGGCAAGCAGGAAACAGGAAGTCTCTGCGCTCCCGTCCTCCTCCACGCTAACGCTGCCGCCGCGCTGTTGGCTTTGCACGTATGTGTGTGTAGGAGTGAAGGCTTGTGTTTTCGAAGCCTGTTAAGTTTCCGACAGAGAAACACGAGTGCACAATCATCCAGATACAAGACGTCTGAACTCCACCGGCAGCTTCACAAACACACGTTTACGCCGCGTGACCTTCACACCCATTCAGTTTATTCAGACGCAATGCGCGGGAAGAGGCTTCGCTTTAGGCTACATGTTGCACTAAACTTCTCTCATTATCTGCTGTTTTATTCAGCTGCAACTTTTATTAACATTCCCACCCTGAAATGTTGTCGGATTTGGAAACTTTTGCACAATGTGATGGTAAAAACGTGAGGTTATGTATCTGAGGACTGGGTTTCTGTGTGAGTTTACCCATCAGGCTGCTGTTGGTGGAGTTTATGTCGCTCTATGAAGGGAATGAATGGGAAAATAAAATGATATATAATAATATAACATAGGTTATACTGGTGAACCAATGTTTTCTCTAGATTTAACCTTTGTTAAGTCATTTATCACCATTTATTATAATACTGTCCTCTGTATTTTGTGATTTTTCAGTGAAAATCCTTTATTTTCCTATATTTAATTCACTGATCATATATATGTTCATTAAAGCTCAGATTAAAAGTTGAGGGTTATTATCAAAAATAGAGGAAACTGGAGAAAAACTGACATTTTCGTCAAAATCTGTCATTAATGAACATACACCCAGTGTGTCCATCCACTGTCATTGATCCAACTCCATGGGTTTTACTGGTGAATCAATGTTGTAGA
>JAPQRQ010066513.1:0-16690 GCA_037367365.1 Apogon talboti | reverse complement strand
TCCTCCTCTGCCGAGAGGGTCCTGGGAGGTGCACAGACTGATGGGAGAGGATGATATATGTAGCGTCTGTGTCCCAGCTCTCCTCTGGCCCTTTGTCATTAATCATAGCCATTAGCTTTTCTCACTGCAGCCTTGTCTGTGCAGTGCTATGAAAAAGCAGCCTTTTCTCTCATATCCCACACCACGAGAGCCTGCTAATTCTTCTGCTTCACTTTCACACGACTGCATTTTTGTCAGCGCGGAACAGACGACGATTGTAATGTAGAAGATGGATATTATGTCCAAACCTGTATTTCTTAAGTGAGTCGGACAGGGAAATATGGGAGGGATTATTGAGTGGCTGTAAGGTAGAATCAATCGTCAATATTGATTTTTGTATATATATATAGTTTCTCTGTCTGATCTGTGTCCTTTTGTGGGTTTTTCTGCCCTTTAAAATGCTTTTTTTTTTTTTTTCCCCCAGCGTACTGAGTCTAAAAATATAGGTTGTCTTTAAAAAAAAAACACACACAAACACACAACACAGGCTTAAAATGTGACTATGTATATGGATTTTTGACTGGTTTAAACTGGACCAGAGCAGACTTGGCTTTGTGCAAGGTTGTAGAGTTGGTTTGTGCAGCTAACATGTGAGCTAATGAGAATAAACAGCTGGCCACTGTGGTGACCATCTAGTGTAATAGAGATGTATGGCCACCGACTCCCGCACGCCTACTGCTCCAATCCCAAACTCGGCCTGACAGATATACTAAACCCTCATCAGTCTAGTCCCAGTCACAGCAGACACACACACATTGAACACGCACACATTGAACACACACACACACACACACACACACACACACATGCTTGTGCATCATACAGGCATGTACATACCAGCACGTAAACCTAAACTCACAAGGCATGTGTAAAGCTGCACAGACCCGGTGCGTTCACAATATCCACTCACACACACAGAGGCACAGAGCCAGCACTTTCCACATTAGAGGCTCAACCCTCTTTTTCTCATTTCCCTAACTGTATCATCCATACTGTACCTAATGAAATGATTGCAAGTAGTTATTGCTGACTTATTATCTAGACACACAGCTTTATCAAAGTGCTGCATTGATTTAGTGGACTGTGTCACCGAGAAAACTCCAGGGATATTTCATTTGCCTGGCTACGCCATAATAATGGGACCCATCCCAGTATGCATTATGCATAGATAGACCATAGATAATTCAAACAGGAGGAACACATGCATTACCTCGGTGCTGTAACCTCCCAGTCTCACACTGTCTATTATATTAGGCTGTGGTGTTGTTTGTTTTGTGCTGCAACGGCATCCCATTACAGTGAAATGATAAGAACCTACAGTGCAGCCGGCTACATGTACAAATTTGTGTCATAGTTTTCAGCTTTGATAAATCCCAAACACCTTATTCAGCAGGTATTTGTGCTTCCTCTCATTTGATGCTGTTTTGTCCTCACAAAAGAGAGCGCTAGCTCCAGGTGGCTCTGTGCCTCCCCCCAGGGTTTGCGGAGTGAGATAAGCGTTTGTCTTTCCCATTCTAAAGTGGCTCCTGTTAAGCCCCATACCTGGAAGATGACTGATTTTGACAATGCAATTTACATCTCTGTATAAAACAATCTCACACTGCGCCTTCCGATTTACACCGGATTAAACTGTTTGTCTCCGTCACAGGGTAACCACACAATCTATCAGGGCCTGTGTGCCTTTTCCAATACCACACTGACTCTCTTGTCCCTCGAGAGCAGAAAATTGATCCAGAATGCAGAGCGGGGCCTCCCCCCTTAAAATTGCTACAACAGCTTTGCAGGACCTACAATTATTGAAACATGCAGATGTCAGTAATTTCAATAAAACTGATATGGTCGTAATGAAAACATCTGACTGAGGGGGCGACGGCTACAGGATTTATGGCTACATTAGAGGAAAAAGGCTGAGATGACAGTTTTGCGGCGCTTCTTGGCACTCCGTTGTTTCGTGGGCATTAAAGGCGCAGATCAATTAGCGTCCGACGCCGTTAGCTTTGCCACAGACAGTCCTTTTACAGCGACATGAAAAATGCATGGGTTCCTCTGAGAGATTTTGGACCCATTAGCCACACGTTTTTATGTAAGCGTGCATTTACAGCATTTACGACCGCACAGTAGCCAAAAGGTAAAGACAAAAATGACTCTGTTGGTATCTTCTTTGTCGTCGTCGAACATACTTTTGCACAAATCCTACATTGTTAAGTATAAAAGAGAGGTATGTGCTTCCGTTTGGACTCAAGAGATGACCTAAAATGATAAAACCTGTTAAAGCCACCTGCACTCTGGACTCTTCAGGGAACTTTTCACATGTGACTAATGGTAATATATTGTTGCTTTGCAGGTGACTCCGTGTAAAATAATTCAAGTTACAGAAAAGAAAGCCCTACTAATTCAAAGCATGTAGTCACCCCACTCAGATCAAATACCTCCGTTCATCCATTATTGTGCTCCTATGATCTCATGGAGTCTGAGTGCTGCCTCTCCATTCCCCTCAGGTGAGTCATTGCAGGGTCCGTCACCCTTTCTGCTCCATACACCATATGTCTAATTCTAATTAAACGAACATTAAGCCCCCCTCACCCCACCCTACCCACTTTCTCCTTCCATCTCTTTCTCTTCGTCACCCACCCCGATGCTATTGGAGATAAGAGAGCTCAAATGTTAAAGTAATGAATGTGTTAGTGCCATGACAGGAGCAAGTCGAGGAGAAAAAGGAGGTGAAACAGACTGTGCGGTGACTGTGCAGTGCAGCCTTGCTCTCTCCTCCTCGGCGGCCACCGTGGCAGCGACAGGGCTTGGTCACATTTGATTTGCATAACCTGCTAAAAGCTATCAGAGGCCCTGCAATTGATTGAATTTCACCTCAGAGAAGTGCTAATTAATAATGCTGTGGATCTGACAGGCCTTTTATTATGTGCGTGGGACAGGAGATGATGTCTGTATTAGCAGGGTCTCTGGAAGCTGTGGAGGAGAATATAGAATGATGAATTAATGGAACTATGTCCCGGCTCTATCATCATATCATTAGAAGACCATTGATGGTTTCACACTACAGGTAGAAATCTATAATGGTGTAATGGTGTAGTATAATTTAGGCAGCAGCTTATATTATCTGCATTATATCATGGGGCAGTAAGTGTTTCATACTCTCCATAAGGGACCTGATGTGATGACTCTGGACTACTTGTTTTTGGGATTGTGGACTTATGATGGACATGGTTTCAGTGTTTGTCTCTGTACAGAATAACTGTAACTAAGGATAGACTAATTTGGATTAAAGCATAAAAATTCGGCATGTATAGGATGCTAGTGATATATTTTAATGTAAGTTTTTTTTCTGTCATATTGCTTTCAGTGTAATTTTCTTCCTAGCAGTTGTCTCTTATCTTAATCTATTTGTGCACTGTAGATTTAAGATAGAAGCAAACTAAAACTGAGCATCTTTCACCAGATACCAGATGTGTTTAAGGAGATACAGGCAGTTCTGTTGGATCCAACAAGAAACCAACGAGACTCTCACAGAAATGGCCATATTTCACAGTTATCTGGCTGTTAATGTCATCTTTTGTTCTATCCAGTCCTCCTATTCTGTCTCATCTGAGTGTCTTGATTTGGATCATCATGAAATAGACGCTGTAATGGAAAAGACCACAACATCCTAAGTCATGTTGTTGCTACGTCTGCCATTTTTCCAATCCACAAATAAGTATCTATTTGCAATTTTAACTTGTAATAATGCGCAGAAATCTGGCTGTGCCCTGTTTGGCAGTAGGATGTCCCATAGTTAAAAAGATTTATTTTTCCGAGTCTTGTTCTGGTTTTTGCCGTGCTTCATTCACTGTGCTCCTCATGGAAACGCTCGGATCAGGATGTTGCCAAAGGCTCAGCTCACTTTGGCCAAAATGAGCCCCCAAGCCAGCACGATAACTCTGCAAAATCACTGTGAGACGCCATCACAAACTGACCGAGCGGTACGCCGCATTGTTGCCAACAGCAATTACCATGGTCGAAACAACTTAACTATGTGTAAATGACCACTGCTGCTTGGTGAATCTCATATTTCCTCAATAACTTATTAGATTAAGAAGCTGTGCTGTGAGGAGATTGGAAATGACAGATAAAGAAAACAAGCCCAGATTGCGCTGTACGTTTGACCCAGAGTTGTTTCATAACATCACTTAGGGTAAATGACTAATAAGATGAATTCCTTTTGTTTATAACCATGACCTCTGTTACAGTAAAAAATAAAAAAAGCCTTTTATTGTGAGAGGGGCTTGACTGAACTGCAATTCAGTAAGCGAGATACAATAATGTAAACATCTCCCTTTTTATGTCTTTTATTAAGGCACTGTATAAGCACACATATTTTAGATACAGTGGCACTGTGCTGGAGAAAGATTAGAGTATTCTTCAGATAAAGAACCCCATTACGTTGGTTTACTACTTATTCAAGGTCATACTGTATACTGGTAGCGCAGTGATGCTTTCATGGTGTTCAATGCTTATTGCTCTAAATTAGCTCTCCTAAATCATACAGGCCTTTTGGATAGGACGCCAGAGAGTCCTGCATGTGTTAATGTTGTATACACCCCACTATTCTACTTGGAGCGCAAATACTCTATCATTTTCTGAAACAGGGAAATGCCCGTGGGTAATGAGACTGACTGCGATTGAGAATAACTTATGGATCTAATATTCTATATCTGCACATACCCAGAGCTTTACAAGACATCATACACATACACAGGGGTGTGTTTTCCAAACATAATTCCACCATGCATATATCCCTGTCTGGTTTTGTGGTAGTACTGTAATTGTTTGGTCATTCAATGGATTGTGTGCATTATTTCAAAGACGGTTCTCTGATTTTCTTTCTTGCAGGCAGTGTTATCCATTTTCTAATGTTTGAATGTGAAAACAATGCCTGAAAAATGAGTCAAAATATTATTGAACGATTCCAAAGGTACAGTAAATCACATCATGCCTCTATTAAATAGTCGTTTGTGGTGCTACAGATATGTCTCTCTGTCTCAAATTATATTCTAGATATAAGGAAACATGGCTGTTTGGTTCAGACCACAGCAAAAGTTACATCAGTTTTATATTTTTTCAGGTAAAATGCAACGCAATGTCACAATTATCACTAAAATCATGACTCGCAGCCCAACTGCAATGCATAAAATTATCGCAGTATTGTTATTCTTTTGAATATCACTCAGGCTTTGTAACACTAAAGTGCTATAGGTTGTAAAGCCATAATCTGAGATGAGAAGTTAAGACAGTGATGTATATTTTTTAAAAAAATGTTTTATTTAACTTTTATTTAACCAGATAAGGTCCCAATGAGATTTCTTTTACAAGGGCGACCTGGCCAAGAGGTCAGTAGTACACACCATACCATAATGAAAAACAAGTTAAAACATCAACCATAACAATAAATTTTAAAAAGGCAATCATTTAATAATAACAAAAAGTAATAAGAGTTTGACAAAATGTTGGAAGTCCAGTGGAGTGTAAGTTACCAGTCATTTTTTAAAGTGCAAGATTTGGTTGAGGTCAGCAAACAATTGAAAAACATATGCTCTGTCCAAAGGGTTCTCAGTAAAACGGAATGAAAAGCTTGTAGTGAGATGAGTTGCTGTAAAAGGAGTGTGTTGTCCCGTCGTAAAGGCTCAGGTATCATGTTGAATTTAAACCCTTACAGAGGACCTCACAGAGAGTCATTTGTCCAAATGAACATTAGTCATTATTCTTTAAGCCCTTATTGGAGCTCTCACAACAAATAGGTGGCCTGTGACAGAAATAAGGTGTAAGCATTCAATAACCCTCCCCCTGTACTCTAGTCTCCACTCCCTGCCTCTTTGCTCACTACCTTTTTCTCTCAGTGTAACACAAAGACATGCATAATGTGGACTGCAATCTGATAAGTGTTCCTGCATGGAAGCCCTCCCCTGCTCTATACATCACAACAGTTAGAGAGTGTGTATCTGTGTGTGTATGTGTGTGTGTGTGTGTGTGTGTGTGTGTGTGAGAGAGAGAGAGAGAGAGAGAGAGAGAGAGAAGCAGATCAGAGCAGGGAGAGCTGTGGTTGGGATTGAACTGGGCTGTCTGAAGTTGATTAATCGGCCTGTGAGGGTGAGAGACTCCCGGGCCAGGCAGCAGGGTCCATCCCCGTGGCATGTGATGCTGATTGGCTTTGTCCTGTGCGTCTGCGCTGGAGGAGCGGACATTAAGATTAAGTGATGCTGTCGTGTCGGGGAGCACTGCACTGCATCATTCTGGGAAGAGACAGCTGTGCTGCTTAATCCTTCATCACCAGGGGAGAGCTGCCAGGGCCCAGATATACAGCCAAAGATAACCCTCCATAACTTCTGCTAAAGATCAGGAAACTTTGAATTCGCATCCATCTGCTTGGCTCTGTTCGGCTCAGCCCCCCCCCCTGTCTGAGTGCTAGAAATGAGCAGTCGCTAAGAACGCTAAATAAAAGGGAGGCGGAGGAGGAGAAAGTGAAGGATGGCTGGAGGGAGTAATCTAAGACCAGTAGTGTGTATGAGCTGTGTATGGATAACCTCTGGCACCAGGGGCCGCCTTTTGTCTTTGTGAATAATAGATTCATAATATAGATAAATTACATACTGAAAGAAATACTCCAACCAGATGTTAATTATTGAAAAATCACTTGGACTACATTATTATATTGTAGTCAATTCCCAGCACCTTGTTTTTATCAAGATGTCTTTATTAACTTCTTTCAGTAAATATATGCAGTAATAACGCCAGCAACAGAATATGTTTTTATTAATGTCCATCTGTTTTAATTAAATCAAACCTTTCTGGGCTGTGTGTTCAGTTATTCCACAGTACATGTCATTTTTACAAGCCCATGCATGGTGCTTCTTTTAAAATGGATTGTATTTACTCTAGGTTTGCCGGAGAGAAATGCAACTCGGTGTGTTGTGGGAGCAGATAAATCCTGGGCGGAGGCCGAGTGGCTGACTGATTCCTCCTGTATGCAGCGATGGGTGGCGTCAGCAGGTTTCACACTGCTGGCCTTTGCATGTTTGCAGCTGGCTTGATGCAGCTGTCAGCTCGTGATTGATGAGTATCATCATTTAAAGTGTAAAAGAAAACGTCTCTGTGAAGGGAGACATGATGAACTGCCGCCTGCTGGCGCTCTCGGAGACACGCTTGGCGCTTCCTCCCCCCCCCTTCCTCTCCTTTTTCCCTTCTCCTCATTTCTACTTGACTGCTCCCCTGTCCATCCCTCTATCCCTCTTTTCCTTTTATGCCTCTTTCTTCACCTTTCTTCCCTTCACTTTCATTCTTTGAGCCGTTAAGCACCTCCCTTTGTCTCTTCTTCTTCTGTGGTCCTCCCACTTTTCTCCTTATGTACTCTCTCTTTGTGCCTCTACTGCCCCCATGATTTCCACATCTGTCCTCCCTTCTTTATTCCGCTTTATTTAACCCGCTTTTGTTCTGTCGCTTTTCTCAGTCTGTGATCTTTCCTCCTCACTTCCACCTCTCTTAAACACAATCTTTCATTTTGCGTTACAGAGTAAAAGGGGGAGTCGTCTGCGTACTCCGTTCTTTGTCACATATTACTCAGATCACATGAAACGTCAAAATTCATATGGACCTCGGAAGGCGATATATTTAGTCCCTGCTGCATACCTCCACAGCAACCATGACAGTGACATATTAGTTATGCTGTCTTTTGCAATGTGATATCTTTAAATTTGCCACCTTGTTAAGTTTTGATTAATGCGATTCCATTTCAGCAAAGTAATTGGCTTGGCCCTGTTGTGAGCGATACACAGGCGCAGCGCCGGAACAAACGCTGCAACATGGTAATGAGGCAATGAGTTTGTTCTATGGATGTTGGCAAGTGACAGTTATTAATGATTGTTATGATAAACAGACGAGTGCAGATCGGGGGGATGAGTTGGGCCAGACTGACAGTTTAAAAATAACGCGCGCTGGAAAGTACTAACGAAGTAATACAGTGTTAGGAAAACAATCATGCAGGTTGTCAGAGGAAGAGGTGTAATTACAGAGCTACACTGGCCTGCCTTGGAGGATCTGGCTTCTAATAGAGCCAGAGGAATATGCACTGACAGAGGAGAGCAGAATGATATACAACTTTAATTGGATCATCTTTTTACCCCCCTTTCTTTTCTCAGAATACAAAGGAGGTCTGTGCTCACAGCTGTGTTATGATAGGTTTGGTCTCCTGTGAAGAGTAGTGACCCTGTGTAAATGGCTGTATAGTACAGGGAACCACAGTGTTTGTGCGATCCCAACGTAGACTGTATTTCTGCGACTCTACCCTCGTCTCTGTTTAGTATCAAAGCTCGGAAAATGTGTACAAGGCATGTTTAAATGGTGTGAAGTGATGTAAACTTGGATTTTCCATTGTATATATACAGCGCTGTGCCGCTCTAACACACAAAACAACTTTTTCACTTTTTCATATGATTAGAATGTTTGTACTGAATCAATGGTGCATTTTAATTAATAATTTGTGTTCTTAATTGTTTTGAAGTTCACTTTAATTTTTTTTATAGCATTAAAAGTACAAACTGCAGAGTTGCAACAGTTTTTTATTTTTATTTATTATTTCATTTTATTGTATTTTTTGTAGTTATTCTATGGATTTCCATTGACTTTTGAGTTTTACTGTAGATTTTATATAGTTGTAGTTAGCAGGTATGAAGTCTTGATTTGTCGATGCTGAAAATGGTAGGATGAAAAAAAATGCACAATTAGATAATGTTGAAACTTCCAAAATGAAATTGAGTTTACTTGCAATTTTGTTTTATTTTAGTTTAGTAGCTGTTTTTTTTTTTTTTTAATCTTAGTCATTGGAATTATTTTGTCAGTCTTCGCACATTGTAATAATGTGGGTAACAGTAGCAAAAAACTCTCCTTCTGCCTTTTTTTTCCCCATTATAAGAAGAATCTCTGCTTCCTTGTTGGTGGTATGCTAAATCCGTCCATCTAATGTCTTTGTGTGTGAACTTTTGGTGACATTTAACCTGTACCAGTGCCTGGCTGTCATGAAATACTTGGTTTTGGAATGTGATGATCAGATGACTTTGCTGACCTTTGCATGAACCTTGTCTTGTGTTGATTTAGTGAGGCACCCAGATCAAAGCTATCCCTCTCAGTCAGTCGGCGTATAGATCCTGAGTGTGAACAAAACCAGCGTCTACAACACAGATGGACGAACGGCATCAACCTGCTCCAAAATCATTATGACTGGCAACGCTATAGGATTTTTGAAAACCAGTTTGAACAATATACACTACCCACTATACTTGTTCCAACAAAATGTAGCCTGTCCTGCACCAAGTCTTTTACTTGACTTTCATTGTTATGTTAAACTGTGGAAATTTATCTTTTCTTAATTACCTTGACGATGCCAGCGAACAAATTGGCCAAAGACGGCATTAATCTCTAACTGTGGACACTACTGTTTCCCTTTTAAGGTTGATTACCTATGGAAATAGCTCTGAATGGCCTCATGAATCAAATTATTAATTCAATGTCAGTGTAACCCTAAATATAGGGCCACTCTCACTTCTATCTGCACCATGTTGAAATAGTTAAATGTGCCGAGTGGAGTTTCTATGGTGTTGTCAACGAAAAGAAATAGATAAACCCTCTTACCAAACAAGTCAATATTTCATTTTCCTCCTCTCATTCATATATAGGTCTGGGTGTGGAAATTGATTGTGGTAAGATGGTCGGAGAGGCAGTGGTGATTCAGTGCAATTTTCAAATAAAGTGAAAAAGAATTGTCATTCTGTAATGGTTTTAGTTGGCAGTAAGTGGCTTGGTTGGAATTTCAGGGCCCTACACTTATCCATTATCCAAGTTTTCCAACACGCTGTCATTGTTGACAGGTGGATTATAATTTTTCTATAGCAGAACAATTGAAATGACAGCGGTTTAACAAACTTGGATGGGACAAAGGAGACATGGGGTTCCAACAGGAAACATGCTGCCAACATTTGTGTGCACTTTGTGTTAGGAAGTGAAAAGTCCTGCTTTCTATCTTACTCAGAAATAAGAGTTTTCCAGATTGTCCAAATATGCACTAAACAGGGCTGCTCTTGATGAATGAGTGGCTAAAACGGTTTCTACATGAATGCAAACCCTCTAATCACACTGGCAACCCGCAAAACTTTTCCTTAGAAAGAATGATAACAAATAACTAAAAACAAGAGCCACGTTGCCCTATATTTTAAATGTAGAATTATTCAAGTGGTGGCGATCCCCTTTGCACCCCCTTATATTACAAACAGCTTTAGCATCAAATCAGTGCTATGTTGGCTGGTATCCCATTTCTCCTTTGCTTGCTTTTTGGCGCTGTCATGCAGATTCTCTTCACGGTCCCGTTCTTTTTGTTTTTGAAGGCTGTGATTCCTGGCCATATGGAGCCCATCCCTTTGTCTTGTGTGGTGCTATCACATCGCCGGGCCTCTGGTAGACACTGGGTTAGCGTGTGGAGCTGCTTGGTGACTGTCAGCCTTGGTAGTCTTGTGTTTGTTGACATGTGAAGCTGGGCAGCTTACTGTAGGCCTGATGTTGGAACTCACTTACAATTAACTTGAGAAGACACTGACACAAGGCCTTCTGTCTCTGCTAGTATTGGGAGGAGACAGCTGTGTGTTAGTCCATAGAGCATAAATCAGTTATCACTGTGACTGTTTAAGAGGACATTCTATGGCTGTTGACCTAACTTGAAAAGAATGCATGAACTTAAAAAATGTTTTTTTGTGTGTAAGCTGAATGCAGATGAGTAACAGGAAGTGAAGGATGGAGGCGATGTAAGAACAGTGCAGGGAATTGTAGCCTCTCTCCCAGCTGCACGCCGTCTCACCGGGCATGTATCAGCACTCCCCGCCACATGGCTCCGCTGCTCCTCAGCATCCCCACATCCCAACATACTGATCTAACTTCCCAACAACTACAACCCCCAAGCCCCTGCGCCTTCATAATCAGTTTAGTCAGAGTGATTATAGCAGTAGTATTCTACTGTCAGTGATTATTAGACACCAGCTAAAGCTGAAGACCTTTGTCAGCTATTATTTTAATAGCGCTATTAGTATGAGTCCTTGGTGACCATAACCTTCATCAGTCATCATAAACCTAATTGTGTAGTGCACACAGATAATGTAACTATTACCAGTGGAGTGTGTTTTTGCTGTTGTAACACTTTGTGTAATTGACAGTTACACACTTAAATTGACATTTTTCTTTTTGGGTGTCTCACTTTTGTGTTTCTAAATCTAACTTCGCTCCTGGCAAATTTCTAAAGTTCCTTTAATGAATTCACTGTCCTGTATAATGGGAAGTCTGTAGATCAGATGCAAATGGAAAATGGACAATAGCTGCATGAGCAGAGCATAGCTTAGCTTTGCTTACTGGAGTGAAGTGACACCTGTCTTCCACACTGCCCTCACTCATTTGCACTGTCAAGTTAATCTTTCTCAACAGTCACATGACGCAGGAGACCACAGGGTGAGAAAGGCATGAGCAGGGGCCTCAATTTTTCCAATTATTTATAGAGATTTGAAGCAATGTTGCATTTGTGAAAGCTTGAACAGTAGAGACTAAGTTAAAAAAATATTCTGTTTTGTTTCAGATGTGCTGCCACTCCCTCTGTGTTCATCATTATCACCCTTCAAACTATCTGGGTGATAAGTATGAATGCCATTTGATGTATTGCCCATGAGTACATGCTATATGATACGCAAACGCTAGTGTCATATGAGTAAAAGCTGGTTACAAGATGTGCTAAGGTGTTCTATTGCCAAGACTTACTTTAGAATTGTCCTTTTCTTTTACCATATACTACATATCAGCGGCACGTATTATACTTTTTACGCCACTATATTTATTACAGTTAAGTTACTTTGCAGATTTGTATCATTAATAAACTACCCAACAGTATATAGTAATTAAAATGAGCCAAGATTAAAGATGGGCACAATGATGCACCAGTAATATAGTTAATAATAATAATGTTCTGTTGTTTTACTTTTGCTACTTTTATGCATGTTTTAATGCTAATACTTTTTACTTTACTAATGTTCTGAATCCAGGACTTAAATACACAAAAATATCCAAATTTGGAGTTTATTGTTCAGTTTTATTTTTCTCTCTCTCTTCCATGCCTGCCTGTTTGCTGAACCCTGTACGATGATGCCTGGATAAATCTCCTTAAAAAGGTAAGTTACCTTGTGTTAAGTACAGTCCAGGATGAAATTGAGAAATTATGTCATTGAGATCTTCAAAGAAATAGAATTTTAAATACATGGCTCAACCATCTGGTTGCCTTGTTTACTGAGCACAGCGTCAGGGTGTGCGTATTAATCATGCTTACACAAGTGTCTTAATTACTCCCAATGTAGCTGCTCCCTGTAGAACCCAGGAGATGACCTTTCTTTGCCTGTTCCTTTATGCCATTAATCATCCATAATCAACACCGTCAGAGTCAAGGAGAGGGCCACTCAGAGCTGCCCAACACTGCCCACAGACCTCCGTCACACACATTCAGATCTTTATTAATGGCCCACACATGGACCAGACACCAGCATAATTAAACACATAAACATAAAGTTTAACACAGTCCTTTAAATGGGAATGTCTAATTTGCCTGCGTGAAATGACGAGATATGCCATGACGTATTCTTCCTCATGAAGGTCACTTTTCCATTAATATTCAGGAGTCAATTGTCTGTCATTTGGATGTTCTCTTATATCCTGCATGAAACCGGAGGAGCAAGCCCACAGGCCTAACAAATGGTATTTCACTTATAAATGCGATACTCTGACATTCATGGCAGACACTGATTCATAGCCGTCACATGGCTGATATGTCTAAGTGCCTGGGACGCACAAGGAAGTGAAAAACTACAGTGTGCAGGGCTTTTAACATTTCAGATCTTGTTTAGCCTTGCCAATGGCAGATTGACAAGTGGAGTTTCTGCTG
This sequence comes from Apogon talboti, assembly GCA_037367365.1. NCBI lineage: Eukaryota > Metazoa > Chordata > Actinopteri > Kurtiformes > Apogonidae > Apogon > Apogon talboti. The sequence goes on along the minus strand of JAPQRQ010066513.1, from coordinate 3,648 downwards.
TAGCAGGTAACTGACATGCCTGGCTTCTCCCCCCTGCTGACTGAAAGCTTAATATATCATTTGTCAGTCAAGGATGGGCTTTCATTCAATCATGGCATGGCATCCACTCAAATGCCAGCTGGGGCTTCGGTTTCATGCAGAAGAGCAGTAGAATGCACGCAACGGGCACACACTGGCGGGAGTCATGTTGACTTCTGAAACCCTGTTGTTCTTTAGCATTCGTTCAAGCTAATTACCATTTCCTATCAGTTAACTTCCTAACTTTGATACCCATTGCAGCTGGTCAGCGGTGATCTTTTTCAAATATGAGCAGTTACGGTATTTCTGTAACATTGAATCATCTTGCATCACTTACATGCAAAAGGACAAAACGCCACTTCAAAGTTCTATAATAGTTTTATGACTGCCCACAAATTGCTGTCATAAATTTTTCATTCTTTTTAATTTACCGCCATAAATCAAGGCTGCTGTGGGCTCTCTGCTCTAAATGGGATTGCTCCATAGTTTTGGCATGCCGCGATCTGGCTTTGGATCTCTGAAAAACAGACAGCACACGGAAGGTAGTGCATTAATTTAAGCCTATAAATTATGCACTTACTTTTATAATGTCAAACCATAAATAATGTTGATGCATTGGGAACTGCAACACATCACCCATAGAAATTATGCATTTGAGATGAATGGGGATGCTGTGATTGATAATGTCTCTCAGCCAGTGTGATCTATTTAAGTTTGTTCCCCGGAGGAAATGATGGAGCGGAATTAAAGATACAAGTTTTAGAAAAGCTGTTTGATATTCATGAAGCATCCCGTCTAACTTGGGTCAGTTGTAATCTTTGTTTATGTTAACAGGCTTGCAATTCCTGTCACTTCTCCCATTTTATTGTATCAGTTTTTTTTATTGTAATACACAATCCACTGCAGTAAAACAATTTTTCCGAGTTTACAATCTTATGCTCACCTCTGAACTAAGAACACAGCTTTATTGCTCCCTCCACTTATGTTCTTCTGATCAACATGTGCAGTTAGTTCTGCTGTTGCTTGGCTTCGGTGCCAACTGAAATGTTGCTTCTGGTTATTCCAACCTACTCCCCAGAGTACCAGATGGATGATTAAGTAAGGGACTTTACGAAGGCTTGTGCAAATGCTTAGTACACTGAACTCCTGAATATTGTGCATTATTTGCCATTAGGCGGAGATAATATTAGCCATTCTCCCTGTAATGGCTCAGGAGAAGAATAATTGAATGTGCTCATGGGCTTTGGTTCAGTGGAGTCGTGCGCGAATGGGAATGCATCAACACCCGTCTGGTTTTAATCTAACGGTGCTGTATTCCTCTTTGGACGTCACAGGAGTGAACGCTCCAGCACTGTGAACAGATCCAATCCAGTACTGGGCTTTTATGATCCTCTGGATGTATTAATTATGTCCACAGAAGCTTGTTTGGACAGCTCATTCATTTTTGCTTGATTATATTGACAAGCCTTTCTTAAGCAGTCAAGGTAAATGCCATGATCGATACCGCTGTATCGGCTCGCATTATCATGATAATCCGTGTATGTGAAAATTGCAAGAAAGACTAAAGTAAAGTGGGACAATTACTGGAAGGAAATGTCCATTTTAAAATCTAGTGAGAAAAATAGTTATACAGTAAAAAGCCTAATGCACTTTAAAAATCCTGAAATATCTTAAGTTCTACTCTATTTGTCTGCAGTTTATGATCAATTTTTACAACAAGACAGGTTAGAAGTGAATAACTTTTGATCTCGATTTTTTTTGCTCTTATAATGTCATTGAACTTGAAAGAACAAAGTTCAGACAAAGTCCCTACTTTTGTGTGCTGAGAATAAATCATCTTCATGTTCACATGTTGGTCTTATGCACACTTTTATGAGAAAGATGCAACATCAGCTGCAGATTCAGAGTTATAGACCATAGCAAAATAATTAAGCAACGCACCATGGGCGAATGCTGCGGTAAAACAATCAGAACGTCAGCCGTTTGCTCTGAGTTGGCCTTTTATTCCTTTTTACTGATCTCTGATGCTTCAACACTGACCTCATTGTTCGAAGGCTTTGAACTCCAGTGACTGAACAGGCATTTTTCTTCCCTTTGACACAAGAGACAACACCCAGTTTTCAGCAAATATTTCCAGGTGACCCCATTTCCCCCTATTTTCCTTCGTGGAATTCCTGACACTGACAGTAAATATCTCTCTGGCTCTTATTACCCGCAGTTGGCCGTCATAAATCCATCTAAAGCAGAAACATTCCCCAAACTAACCATGCAGGTAAATTGTTGTGTGCATGGCAGGGTATGTGTGCATGCACCTTGGTGTGTGTGTAACGGCTGGTTTGCTGAGCTAGTTAAGGCCTGAGGGGCTAGAGGATTTTGTCCACACAGTTACTCGTCTCTGCTATAGAATTAAGACAGTCCCCTGCAGTGGATAGATTGCAGTTTTTAAGATATGAAGTGTTGGACATGTGTCTTAGAATAGTATATCACAGAGATTTTATGGCTGCTATGGAAGGCAGTTTATTGTAGTGGGCATGCAGGAGTACAGTATATCCATGTCTCCAGCCCTTTGCTGCCCTTGCCACAAAGTCAACAGACTGCAGGGCTGTAGTCAGCGTCCCTGCCCCCTTGATTTAAGACTGCACTTACCAGAAGCCAGCAAGGCTGTTGGTCCTCTCTTTCTCTGAGAGCTGTCACTCTTGTGTGTAATTTGCCCTACTGAAGGAAAAAAAAGCCCAACTCAAACCGTGAATAATGAGTGGTTGTTAGCTTTTGAGACAGAACAAGCAAAGCGAAACACAAAACACTCCAGCGAAAGAACTGTAATTACCCACAAGCCTGTGAGTGCACTCTTAGAAGGATTGTTATTGTGTGTGAATGACCTTTCATGTCTTTGGCATGCTGTTCTGTGACTCTTAAGTTTGACTGTTGCAGCCTCATGTAATCTAGTAGCATGTAGAAAGAGGAAATAATATAATTTATGGATGTTTTCACAAGAGTTGGCTTTGAAAAGTAACTTTATTATTGCAGACATGAACAGTGATTTATATCAGCTTTATATTAATTTCAACACGGGCTCTAACCACATCTGACTCGCTGCCTTACATCACAGAAGGGCAAATAATTGCTTAAATGAAGGAAACAATCTGCTGATCCTCAAAGACCACCCATAGGGAGATGGATTACTGGAAGATATCTGTGTCACAAAATGTGCAGCCCTCCCTCAGCCTGTCCACATCTTTGAAAGTCCCGCTCAGACAACAACAAATGGACAGATTACACAGTGACTATGGGTTGACAGATAACGCAGAGCAAGCAGAAACTGCAGTGCAGGAACCTCCTGTTCTCAGCCTCACTGCCACAGACTGACTTTTTTAAGATTTATTCCATCAGTCAAGTAATTAACATGATTTATGGTGCTGGGGTGACTGTTAGTGAGACAACAAAGGGGTCGGGGTGGTTCCTCCCCCAAGGAGATGCTATCAGGTGTTTTCTGCTGTGCTTGCAATGCAGTCAGCATGCAGCTGTAAATCCAGCCATTCTGCATTGAAGAGAGATGGGGGGGGGGGGGGGGGGGGGGGGGGGGGGGGGGGGGGGGGGGGGGGGGGGGGGGGGGGGGGGGGGGGGGGGGGG
>JAPQRQ010066424.1:0-16703 GCA_037367365.1 Apogon talboti | reverse complement strand
TAATCTAAAATGGCCCATAGGTGTGAATGTGAGAGTGCTGTTTGTCTCTGTGTCAGCCCTGCGATGAACTGGCAACTTGTCCAGGGTGTACCCCGCCTTCGCCCTTAAATAGCTGGGATAGGCTCTAAGTGACCCTAGTGAGGATTAAGCGGGTTCAGATGATGAATGAATGAACATTTTTTTTTCTTAAGACATTTCAGGTTGTTCATATTTGTCCAGATTTTTCACATTTTATTGTGTATAGTTGTATAGTATTGGTGTATAGCTTGTAAATGTAAATATTTTCATAATGCAGTTTGACACCCTTGACTGTTAATATCTTCAGTGTCATTTTTCCATTTTGCAAATTCATCCTGCGGGCTGGATTGGAACCTGTGGTGGGCCAATTTTGGCCCCCGGGCCATATGTTTGACACTCCTGGTCCAGACTGCTCTGGAGAAAAAACTAAACTTAGATCATCTGTAGGGAGCCTTTATGATGATATGATTAGGGTTAGAGAACCTGCAGCTGAGGTACATACAAGCCCAGACAAACACCTCAATCCCATTCATACCTGCACTATTCAGAGATAACTTAACTTTGACAAGACAGCAATGCAAAGCCAAAGTTTTTAGTGTGTAGTCCTGGTGGCTGCCTCCGCTGAAGAACACAGGCCGTTAAAATCACTCGTGTGTTCTCTCTTGATCATCTGCTCTGGTGATCCATGCTGCATACACTCTGTTGAGTGACACAGGCTGCTAGCATCACCTCAAAACTGCCAAAAGACGAACATATACCAGCTGATTTAAGATGCACCACAGACCGTTAGGAGTGGCAGTTTTCACACCCACACAGATTCACACAGGTTTGACATACTGGAGGTGTCTTTCAAGTGGTTAAGTACATCATTTTATAATCAAAAACCACCTTGTCAAGTCTTTTTCTCAGTGCATGACAAAGATCCCTCTGCAATAATAGCAGCTAGTGACAGTCCCTTTAACTGCAACTGTTACTATTTTCTGGCTTTTATGTGGAAAAACTCAAAAACAACTTGTGGGAATAGCACCTTTAAACAAGACATGTAACAGTGCTGAAAATGTTCAGATGACATGACTTTTATCTGTGTGAATAACTAGTATCCCACAAGGAAAATCACATCACGGAGACTTTAAATGTGTTGCTTTGTAGCTTTAAGAGGATGCTTCTGGTAAACTGCTTGTTGTCCAGTACAGTTGAGACCTTATCAAATATCATAATATAAAAGCAGTGACACGCTGAATCTTTTTCTACTGTATGGCAGGTGACTGCATCTGCTTTGCTTGTATTATGGCTCCTAATAATGATGCCATAATGTATTCAGGCGTTCTGTTGTTCTTATCACGTTCTCATAAACATGATGTATCCGGAAGGACTATGAGTTCACCTGAACAGAAGGATGAATTGACAAGACTTATCATTTGTGATAACTCATGCATACCATGGACAAAATGCTCTTAGCTGTCATTTATGGTCAGCCCCTTATTGTGTGACCCACACTTCCTAGTTTTATCAGATAAAGGCAGAACACCCCTAAAATGTGATAAGATAAAATTGTGATGATATGTTCTAGTCAAACAGATCCCCCTCCCCCAGCTCTGGGAATAGACAAAACTGTGTACCGCACATTATACTACACACTTATTCATTCTAAAATACAATAGCACCACAGTTTTGAATGTTTAGTGTGAGATATTTAGAATCAAGAGTTTATTGTGACATAATATGATAAAAGGCTCACAAATAACATAAAACAAGCCCCAATGAAAGGGTCACATTACAATTGAAAAACTCATAAATACATAAAAACATACAGTACATGCATTAAAAGAAATACTGATCTTGGACTGCCTGACCCTTTTTTTTAATGGGAATGAAAGCGTTTTTGGATTTATATATAAATAACTATAAGTCTTCATCAATTCTATTTGCCATGTTCGTCTGATTTCTATATAAATCTGGGGGACTGCATATTCTTCTAATCATTTTGAAATTGACTTTTTTACTCTATTTTTTAGGTGAATTTATGTACTCATTCTTTTGTTACAGTATTTTGATCTTCTATTGTTTAAGCATTTATTCCCTTTGCATTTACGTGAAGCTCATTAAATTGCCCTTTACTTAATGTGTTTTTTAAATAAGTTGCTGTGTCTTGATTTGCAGAACATCTAGTGGTGAAGATGCACATTGTAACCAACTGAATCCTCCTCATTAATTCCCCTTAAGTGGAAAGTCCCTCTTTACAGATGTTTCATCTGTTCTGGGCTTTCTTTTGGATATTAACTCTGATCCATAGCTACTCAGACATAGTAGGTGAGGCAAAATGCATCTTAACAACTGATGTCACCTGTAACAATAAAAAAAATTAGGGACGAGGTTGGCTCCAAAAGCCCAGGTTCACAATGACTTAAATTTAAATTTTTTCTAAAAATACTAATTCAATAAGTTCTTTTTCTGGTACTAATTTCAGTGTCATCCATTTTACTCAGATCCTCTATTAAGTGATCTGGTCCATCTTTAAGTGGTTCCTCCGTTAATTAGATCTCAAGTTGAATAGAAGCTGTAATTGATTCACTGTACCTGTGGGTAATAGGTTAATAGGTTTTCTAATTTTCTAACAAGAATAGAAAATTACCTTGTTTTGTCAGTCAGCTACCACATTGTCTCACTTGACCTCTGACCCCTGGAGCTCCTGCAGTCCTGCCCCTTTTGTCCAACTAGAGCCACAAAATGCTGTCTCTTCTGCTTGTGTCCCATTAGGCCTTATTTTGTAAAAATAAATACATAAATAAATAAAAATTGAGTTGTAGTCAATGGCAGGAGACATCACATCATCATCAACATCTCATTAATTATGCAACATGTTGAGTGTCAAATTAACTGAGAATTTTACATGTCAGCAGAGTCAGTTTGTCATGAAACTGTTGAACTGCTGATCAGACTGTAGTATTTTTCACCTTCCTCCCACAGGTTGAAATAAAATGTGCCATAGCAGTGTCCATGTTGGTGCTGGTCACATTGGTTGGTCACATTATTGTGTGTATTGTGTGTGATGAGAGATGCAGTCCACTGAGCTATTTAACACAAAACTAGATGTTTCTTTACTATCTTTACTAAACCGTGATGTTACTGGTTTGTAAAATGACCTTTAATGTGTGTCTCTTCCTTGACTGCTGTTCATGTTTTCTCCAAAGTTAGGTCCCATTCGACACACGAGAAGGGGTTGGACCTCAGCTCTCTGTATGGTCACATCATAGTCGCACATAGATACACATAGATATGGTCACACATAGAAATACCCGACATGGTGATGGTCAAAGTGCAAAATGGTGGCCTAAAAAAATGTATTTCAGAAACCAATTAGTGATGGACCAGATCCTCCGCCCACTAATGATATAGAGTCTATATCATTAGTGGGCTACTATAGTCTATAGTAGATATGAATGTGTTATTTTAAGGTAATAAAAACACCTATGTGATTATATACTTGTGTAATTATGAATTTCTCTAATTAGTCTCCCCTATACATCTTACACATTTAAGACAACTGTGATTTCCTGGAATCAAAGTGATAACTTCCATTTCTCCAAGTAACACTTTCAATACTTTTATTCTTCTTTTTATATACACCTTCAGTCTCATCACTTCTTATGTGACTCTGAACTTGTTGGAATTGTTAGTGATTCATGTTTTTATTCCTGTTTTCACTATGTATATCTAAATTGAATATTCACTGGCAGTAAAACAGGGTCACACACCTACATTTCAGCTCTCCTAGCTTTTGTGCAGAGACAGTATACTATAAATATAACCATATTGTATGTGTTTGTCTTACCTTAAGGAGCTTGTGTTTGGGCAGTTGAAGAGGGGAGCAGCATCTCTCCTCCAATCTGTGATTAAAATCTGCTTGCTCTATTATTTGCACCAGCGTGAACATTCTGTTTGTTTGTATCAGCTCTAAAACAAACAGCAGAATCACCTCGAGGTAACATATACAGCAGTTCTTTTAGTAAGTGACATATGCTCTTTAGCTGTACAACAAAGCATGAAATTTGCATGAAATCTTAGTCATGAGTCACCTAATCTGGGGAACAAGTATTTGGCGGCGGTGAACGTGTCGGATTCTGGTTTAAAGGACACACCATATTAAGGTCGATGCTCAAACTCATGCAAAATCAGTCTGGAAACAACAATTAGCGCTCCTCTCTGTACGTGCGTGTTTATATGTGCATTTCTAATTCCTGTGCACTTGGAGCTCGTAGAAAGACACTCTGAAATGCTCAGAGATGTGAATTAAATAGATACATTTCACAGCTTTCCTTGTGTGAAATTGCTGATAGCGTTCTGCGGTTCAGCTCGGCGTAGCTACAACTTCTCATAAGACAAGATGCCTTTTTCCGCTTTCTTTTTGTTGAGGCGGTTAGAAAGCTGTTCTGTAAACCTGACGAACACCTTTCTTCCTGGTTATTTGCTTAAGTCCTACATGTTCTCCTCGATTTGCTTCTTGGTGGCTGATGCTGTTTGCTTATGCACATAAATATTAATGGAAGTAAAAGCACCACACAAGGATGGCCTCAAACTGAGGATGCTGTAGCTACTTAGATTACACTGTTGTTTTGTGGCCTTGACAAGTGAAAGCAGCAGCTCTGAGTGTTCATTGTTTTATATTTATTACCTTAAATCTTAACATCAGAGTCAGATCAGTCAGACAACTTATGCCAATGTCGCTTTAAAAAATAGTGGTGATTCAATGCAGTCATTCACATGCTGATGGCTCCTGCCAGGAAAAGGAAGATACCATTAAATTTGTCATGTCTGCTGGTATCGCAGGGAAATCTTTCCACGATGAGATAAGTATTCGGTAGGCCGATTGAAAGAAACACAATTTGTACATAGCAATCCTTTTCATTCAGCTGTTTACTCAATCACTAAAATGCAAGGTTGTCTCTCTTCAACTGTCCTCAGATTGTGCATGTTCTGTCCCATGTTTTCTTGTCGTCTTGTGATTTCAGAGTTCAGGAGGATGTATCGGTAAACCCAGTTATCAAAGCTGACATCTTAAAACACCACAGGTTTTGATTTGCTTTAGATTTTGGTGGAAGTGACATCTTTACAAAACATCCTTTCCTGACATCCTGCATGTTTTTTTAGTCCCCTCTAACTCTTTTATATTATCAACACTTAAGGTTTCTGCTCTGAAGCGTTCTTGAGCTGAAACTATACCAACAGTCGTGAAACTGTTAGAGCTTCTGAGTATTTAACTGTTAGAGCTTCTGAGTATTTAACTGTTAGAGCTTCTTTGCTGTTTCTTCTCATTGACAGTAAACCGAAGACGCTTGGATTGTAGACCAACAAGACATTTGGTCTATTTTATGATGCTTAATTGTAGCTAAAGCAAATGTTATAGGTTCAAGATGGCCATCACACCCTGTATATGTTGTAGGTGGAACTCTTTCAAAGCAGCATTAAAAAATTACTAGCACAGAACAATGAATAAGTGAATTTCCTTGAAACTTTTTTTATGGAAAAAGTTAATATTCATCAGAAAATGTAATATGCTTCAGTTGCAACAGGTTGTTTTACCCAAACTGATGCAGTGAGTAGCTTCTCATTTCTTTAACAGCTGTTAATTTCCCGGGGAGAATAAAGATTGAACAATGCCAGCATTCACCGGGCTCAAATGAGAAAGATTGCTTCAGGGAGCACAAGACATAATTTTCACATCAATCCAGACCTGAACCTCATTGAGAATCTTTTGGATGTCTTGGAGAGGACTTTACCGAGAGGTCCAACTCTCCCATTATCAATACAAAATCAAAAATGAATGGGTGGATCTAATGCTCTCTGTGGGACTTTTTATGGGACATTTAATAATAATAATAATAATAATAAATTTTATTTGTAATGCACTTTTCATTCAGGGAATCTCAGAGTGCTACAGACAAAAACAAGGACAGATTAAAAAAAGTATCAGCACTTTCAAGGCTTTCTATGTTTGTCATATATTTGTGCTATTTGGTGTGTTTCATCGGGTTCAGGTAATGGCCTAGTTTGTGAAAAGACGACATCCGCATGTAAAAAAAAAATGTTTGAGTAGAGCTTTCAGATTTCGCATGAATGTATGAAATGTTCTCACATGATTTTTTTTTTTCATGAATCCATGACAAACTTGGATCTCATCTAGTGAAAACCTATGATTGTGGAATTCGTAATTAATAGAGAAAAAAATTGATATATCTGTGTACCCTCTCCACAGAGTTTGTCTCGTCGCTGCTTTTGTCCAGCAGGCAGTTTCCAGAATCAGTGGAGACTGGAGAGCGTCTTCTATCCGCATGGAGAACTGAGCTGACATTAGGAGAGTAGCTGTGAGGGGATGCTGCAGAGAGAAAACACAAAATACTCAGATTTTACTCTGATTTAGGCTTATGGCGATGGGATGTAAAGTTATGTACATTTACATAACTAGGGTTCTGAGTGTTTTCATAGTGTAGTATTACTATCTTCTCAAGGATCTAATTACTTCTTCCACCACTGACAGAGTTATGAGAGAATTCCAGCTACATTAACTCGGCACTTATGAAAGAAAAGATGAGGGATAATGGGCGAGCTTCCAAAGATGCGTCTTTGCAGAGAGCACTTTCTATGTAGCTCCCAGGTTAGTCCATGCAGTTCGGAACCAGAGAGTCCTCCTGTGTAAATACACTTTGCATATATTTTTTAAACACTAATGATAATTTTAGATAATTTTCAAATGTATTACAATACTACAAATAGCTCAAATTAAAGCCTCTGCATCAGCTACATCCACAATTATCAAGGGCGTCCACAGTTTGAACAGCACTAACTGCAGTTTGTCTGAGCATTTGTTCTGGTTTGTAGTTGTTTTGCATTGTTGTGTGGACAAATATTTTGTAAAGTAAAGGTTGTGTGTTGTTGAATTTAAAAGAAAAAACAAGAAAAATGTTTGCAATAGTGTGGACAGGACTTGAGTTCAAATGGAGTCCACAGAGTTATTACAATATAACTTGAATGTGCTCCCTCGAAGATTCGTCCCTATTTGATAATGTCACAGACTGTCTCTGTATATGAATGAAAAATACACAAAATCATGTCTGATTTTTTCTGTTTTTGATGAGCAAGAAAGGTCCTCAGAGCAGTATGCACTAGTCTCGATTATGAGATTTCTGAATTTTTGATTATTTTCACTGAGCAAAACCTTGAGTAGTGCCACCTCACAGCAAAAAGGTTCTGGCTTCAAACCATCACTGGCTCTCATGGAATTTTCCATGTGGATATTTGCATGTGCTCCCAGTGTCTGTGTGGGTTCTCTCTTGGTACTCCGGCTTCCTCCCACCGTCCACAGACAGGCAATTAACTGGTCAATGCACATCGCTGTATTTGTGAACATGAGAGTGAATGGTTGTTTGTCTGTATATGTCAGCCGTGTAATGAACCGGTGACACATCCAGGGTGTACCCCACCTTCCCCCGATGGTACTGGGGATAGACTTCTTCACCCCTGTGACCCTCCCGAGGAATAACCTGTTACATGTTAACACATTTTCTTGTACATGCTTAAGACATAGCCATACTTAAATTTCTAACCCTTTAACACCTGATGTGTCTGTGGTGAGTGTTCTGAATGTATCATTTAATCTAAATATGCATAAAAATTCAACAGTTTGCTCAATAAGAAAAAATTCAAAACACACTGAGAGAATTGGTCTTGCACTTTTCATAGACATCTGAGCATGCTCAGTGCACCCCCTGCCGTGTGTGTAATGGGCGGCACAACACAGCAGTGAGTGAGACCAACTCGTTATGTTTGCAGTATTGTCATGATTTTCTTCTATTTTTTACCAAGTTTTTACCAAGTTTTGACTGTTTAACTGCCAAAATGCAGTTTGACTGATTTAGGAAAAAAAGAGGCCAAAACAAAAACTATTGGGCCAAAATTCAAATAGATGTTGTTCAGTGTGTTACTCTTCACAGTTTCTTCACATGTTCAACATCCTAAATTTCTTATTTATGTACATTCTAAGGGCCGTATTTAGTAAAAACTTGTAAAACTTCCTCTCTCTCTTTTTCTGCTATTCCAAACTGTTTTCACCCTAAAACACAAAGAAAAAAAACCACTGAAGAAAAGGAACACATATTCACAGCAGCTTTTATGACACTTCAACAGGCATAATTTACAAGCAGCACGTTTCATTGAAATAATTTCTCAGGGTTTAAAGGGTTAAATCCTTTCAGAAATTACCCAGTAGTATTGTTTTTATGTGAAAGCATACATAATATTCATTAGACAATCATTTTTGGTACATTTCTCCTCAGCAGTCTCCACAGCTCTTAACTTGAAGCTGATCAATTACTTTGACTTGCAAATAACCTTCACATGCACAGAGTTTATTAGAGGTGTCATAACAAATTTAAGATCAGCTAATCTGGACTAATTATCCAGCAACACTTGATTTAGCCCAGTTGGCAATTCAATGATAATTTTTTTTTTAAATATAAGAAAAAGCTTAGTGAAGTAAGTAATTATGAGAAAGTGTAGGAGGAATTGGTGAAGACAGGAGTGAGGCGAGGACAAAGATAACTCAGAGAGTAAGCAAAGAAAAAACGTTTTGCTTGCAGCATCGTGCACAAATGGCATCATGCATCTTTCCTGCATTATTACTGTCCTGGTTACTGTGGCAGAAATCTCTTCCCCTGCATCGATCATGCATTATTACAACAATGACTGCCATGTACAAGTCCCAACTCTGGCGTCTAAAAAGTATTTGCACTGTCAGGATGGAGGAAGAAATAAGGCAGTGATGACCAAGAACAGTCTGAAAAAACAATATACAAAGAAAAGTAAGAGAAGAAAAACTCACTTTTCTATATGCCTTTCCGTTATCCATCTTCTGAGTAACAGCTCTTCTTATCCGCGTCTCATATCCTCACATTATTTTTTCCTTTTCTTCTCTCTCTGGCTCATGCTTCATACTCTTTCCCTCTCCTACAGAGACATTCCACGTCTTTTATGTTTTTATTCCCTTCCTTTGTCTATTTTTTTCTCTTTCCATCCCTCTCTGACCTCAACTGACGCCTCCTTCCATTGTCCTGAGACTCAGTGTTATTGAGTCATTCTACATACTATAGGGCAGTTTGTGTGTGTGGAGTGAAAGTGTAGAGCAGGAACGGGCTGTAGACAGTGTTTAACTGACGAGACAACAGATAAAAAACAGACTGGGAAGTGGAAAAGTCAAAATATAAGCTGAAACCACACTGAAGATTAGTGTATCCCTTCATATTGCCTAGTCACAGCCTTTAAATGTATATTTTGGCCTTGTTCACACTTCTGGACACTCTTCCATTGAAAACTGTTCTCTAGCTGAGACATGGCCACTCTCTGAAACACCTATTGAACCTCACAACCATGACGCTAACTCCACTGAAAGGCACAGCCTGATGGCAAATCAAAATGTTTCATATGTACTTTTTCTTTCTTTAAGACACCATTGAACCAAAATGTTTCATGTTCTGTGAGCTGCTTTTATGGCCGTTTTGCCTGAACAAAGCAAACATTTCCACTTTCAAGGCTCGAGCCTCAAGGCTGTAGGTCTGAAGTATCATTAAACAAGATGAGCTGTGATGTTTCTGCTCTCCATCTGTTTCATAAATAGTGTAGGTGGTACAGACATATTTACCCTTTTCTTTCTGAGCCTTTTCTGTAGGGGAGGGGTTGCATTATGTGTGTGGTATGTGTCCTGACATGGAGAAGGTCATAGGTCATACTGACGCAGGTGTGTTATGTTGCTGGTGCCAAGAGCAGACCTGCATGTCAGTCATAGTGTAAACTAATGAGGTGTATACTGTACCTCTCTTACTGCTCTTACTGCTTCTGAAGAAAGACATAAAAGGCCTGAGTGTTCAATGTTATTGTTGTGTCGCCCTGCCTCCTTTGGTACAGAATAGACCCAGACCGAAAATCTGTTACCAATTAGCCGCGCTAAGTTGAGAATATTTAGCCCTAAAACCAGAGACTTCTATAATATGGTTTAGAGCAGAAAATGATTAATTGTTGTTAGAACATTCAACAAACCATCAGTGTCAGCAGAACATGGCTCTCTATTAGTACTGATGATTTTGGGGGGAAATGATGCCGGATTTCCTCTGCTGGTATCAACTTGACTCACCTCGACTCAGCACAGCTTGGTTTATTTCGACCAGCAGCATGTCCATCTCCACTGCACATATAGTACTCACTCAGTGTGGCTGGTTGTTTTAGCAATGCAGCATAAATAACTGTGTTGTTTTCATAGGTTGGTGTGGACCTTTATGTGTGGAGTTTGCATGTTTCTCTCCGTATCTGAATGGGTTCTCTCCTGGTACTCTGTCTTCCTCCCATCATCCAAGGACATGCACCTTAATAGATTAACTGGTCACTCTAGTGTGAATGGGAGAGTGAATGGTTGTTATCTGCATGTGTCAGCCCTGCGGAGAACTGGCAACACATCCAGGATCCATCCCACCTTCTCCCATTGGTAGTGGGTATAGTCTCTGCCTCCCCTCAAGCGTTTTGGAAAATGAAAGAATTAATGTTTTCTCCAGCATGACTGCTACAAATGAGGCAACAACAGAGGAAGCTTCAAATAATTGAAAGTTATAATCTCTGAAATGTAATGTTATTTTAAGCGACATTGTAATTTTTCACACTTAAAATTATTTTTTGTGAAGCCGGGTTGAAAATTTGCCCTAACATTGTCAGAGGATTCCTGTTACCTTAGCTTGGTGTCCCACATCTCGACATGATGACACATTATTTACACACATTAAGACATAGTTTCACCAATCTGTAATCTGCATTATTATACATCATGATCGTGGCATTGCATTTTCCTGCTTGGAACCTCAGCTAAGGTGGGATTACAACTATTTTCTGCCGAGTGGACGTGAGTTGAACTGATTCTGTCAGTGAAAAGATGATGGTTTGATGTTTGGTGTTGCAGAATCAGGTATTCATACTTTGATTTACTCTTTTATGGGAGATAAAGTGATATTATATGATTATTTGTTTGTATAATTTTTATTTATTTTTTAATTATTGTCACATATGCGACATTTTTCTTTTGTTTTTATTATTAAACACACACAAATACCTCATTCAATAAGTTATTTTTGCCTGGTTGATTAAGACCTAATGCACTTATATTTTCATTGCAATTAATTTTCTTGAAATGTGAAAGGCAGTGCCTATTTTAAATGTATAAATAGTCAACAAAATAAGCTCTACACAACTTCTTCCGAACTTCTCTATTAATAGTACGATCAGGTTCATACGTACTGTCTACTAAGGCGATGTTTAGACAGTAGCAGTCTGAACCGAAAACACAAAAGTGGCGTTGTGTTCTCACTTTTAATTCCACGTTTAGACATGCGTTTCGGGGGAAAAATCGTCATACAGACAGACACGCAAAAGTGTGTGAAATTTCCTATTTATCGATGTAGTATCGCACGCCAGGTGGCAGCACCACCACAACCAAGTGCCTGTACAGAACCTCTCTGCTTCTCTTCCTGTTCTCTCCTCCTGTTCTCTGCCTTCTCTGCTCTCTACTACTCTCTATGAAGATTCGTGACAATAACTGAAATCACTCTTAGATGTAAATTAGAGCGACTAGGGCAACTTGAAGGTCCGTCACAGGGAAATAATCCAACATGTTGTGGTTTTCCTGTACTGGCGCGTGCCTGTAATGGAAACTTGTGTGCAATTCTATATAGTATAAACAATATGTAGAGTATACATATTATATACTATTGTATATTATATTTTATATTCTACATTGTAGAGTATACCTTGGTATTTTTACAATGACAGAAAGAAATAAAGGAGGAAAACAGAGAGGATGAAAATGTAGTTTTGCGTTTTCAACGCTGTAGACGGTGACACAAGAGTGGAGCATTTTTAAGATTTCCACATTGGAAGGTGGTTTCACTTTTTTGCGTTTTCAACCCTCAAAAACTCTGTTGCCGTCTAAAGGAAAGGCACATCTGACAAAATATTTTGTCGTTTTCACCCGAGAGCGTTGTTGTTTAAACTGGCCCTGTATAGTTTCCTTGTTTCTTTTTTTGTCAGACAGATTAAAAAAAGTTGATTTTTACCTTTACATGTTTCAGCTACACCTGTAGCCTACCTCAGAAGGATCACTTGATGTAACAGGAATCTATAAAATAAGCTATAAATTATGAAATCAGTCTTGTCTTTTATGTCATTTCACTATTGTACTAGTTTTAACATGGCTGGTTTTGTAAGTTTATTTTACTTAAAATGATTTATTTTTTTTAATGAAATAGTACACACACTCACAAGTGCTGTTCATTCGTTACTGTTGGTGTTTATTAATTTTGCATATATCAAATCAAAATCAATCAAAATGACTTACTTTTGGACATCCCTACATGGGTCGAGGACTAAAGCTGCTAAACTTGAAAGAGATGTTGATTTTGCATTTTTTTTAACAACCTTTTTGGCCTTCTTGAAGACTGAACAATGAGTTCAGTAAAAATGAACAGTATATAGTCTAACTATGCTAAAATTATTTGAACAATGAAGCGTACTTATACTAGAATCATGATTCATGACTTTCAAGAGTGCCTTTAATGGATACTCTTGTCTCACAACAAATGCAAATGCAGAAGCTGAATGTTGCTGGTTTTTATGTAAAAATCAGCACTGATTTAATGGGTCTGGCTGTAAACCCATCTGGAATTTCCATATGGTGTATTTAGGTTCATTATAGCAATAGATAGCAAGAGGAACTCAATGCTAACCTTTAATTAATTTCCATAAGGTTAATCAGGATTGCATAATACATGTTAATGTGTAACCATGGGCAAATACTGTGGGCAATCTGAAATGTAAAGCTAACAGAGATACATACTTTAATTTCATGTATTTATTCATGATGTTTTTAATGGCACTCCAGCTCACATTGCAGGCTGTTGTCGTGCTGATTGGTGACAATCTCCCGAAAGGGATAAAAAATAAAAATAAAAAAAATCTTGATTCCCCAGAACATTGAGGATGTTGTTTTTGGGGTAATGTGAAGGGCAGGCAGTTCTCTGCATCTGCCAACAAATAAGTGTGAAATCACAAACAGCTTTTGGGTCCTGATTTGCTTTAGTATTTGTATATCTTTTTACAGAGTTCCAACAGAAACTAGAATTCACATTGATACTTAAAAACACTGCATTAGTACATCGCTGACTCAAAAACACAACAAGAAGATGCACCTGCACATTTACAGCCATGCCCCAACATCCACATTATATTGACAAATACATGCTATAGTGTCTATGAATCTGACATGATCAGGACTAGGACTGTGCATTTTTATCTTATATCATACAAACTTAATTCATTATAGGATGTGATTTCTAGAAGTGAACATATTGTGTCATTGAATAAATAAAGCTGCACATCAGTATAGCTCCCATGTCAAGATCTTGGTGTTGGTTTTGCAGATCTTTAAGAATGCACAGATGTCCTACATAAATAGTATTTATCATTGCTGTAAGGACTAATCGATGATTTTCTGACTAAAGACACAAGATCGCAACACATCACAGCCCTGGAGTCTTTGAAGGGAGACCAGCGGCTCTTCTACTTGAATGCAGTCCTATGGGAGAGGTCAAACAGTTCCTTGAAAAAATAACTGTTTAATGAAAACCTTTGGTTTCAAATCAATCAGACGACCTTGCAGTAGTTAGCACTATTGCCTCACCGTAAGAAGGTCTTGCACTCTATTTCGGTGACAAATATGATGGGCCTTTCTTTGTGGAGTTTCCATGTTCTCCCCATGTCTGCTTGGGTTCTGTCTGGGTAATCTGGCCTCATCACAAATTTCTCCCATCACAATTAAGCTAACAGCTCAGCTAGACCATAAGACTAACTGCTAGGGATGGGAGTTGAGAACCGGTTCTCAAAAACAGCCGGTTCCTGGAAGCTCAATTCCTTGGAATCGTTTGCCTGCCTGCTTAACAATTCTGCTTATGAGTTCTGCCTTTGTTGCACGTGCGTGATGATGTCACACGTACGCAATACTGTTTTGGTTTAAAATGTAGCCAACATGGCGTCGCGGCAGAAACGCTCCAAAGTCTGTCTATATTTCACAGATAAAGATGACACCAGGGCCACTTGGAACACTTGCAAAGCTTCCATTTCTTCAAATGGGGGAAATACCTCCAACATGATAAAACATCTGTTCACAGCATGCAATTCATTTGCAGGAATGTCACATGTTTGATACGCTACTTAGCGACGCTTTTGAATCTAGCGGCAGAACCAATACCAGGGCATCATCCGGGCCTGGTTCTTGTGGGGGGACAAATGTCCTGCCCCGTCAAATAAAACTTTCTGAAGGTAGGAAAAAGGAAAATGAGATGCACAACATCGGGAGACATAGAGGAATTAGTAAAGCATCTTAAGTTTCACTTTAACTTTGTACGGTCATATGGTAACCCCCCCCCACACACACACACACGCACACACACATAAACACATGTGTCGCCGCTTCCATCACTGGCATGTGCCCCCTTAACATTCCTGATTGCCACCACTGGCCCAGCGTCATCTGTTATTATTATGTGTGCATACTGTATATGTTATATTTTCTGTGCAGAGATGAAAATATAAAAGACAGTTAATGCAAACAAACCCGTTTGTAATCTTCTATTCCCTCACCCAATGAGAATCGATTAGAGAATCAATAAGAATTTGGATCAATAAGCAAAATCGATAATGCAATCGGAATCGTTAAATTCTTATCAGTTCCCATCCCTGCTAACTGCTGTAAACATTAGGGAATGTTTCAACCGGTTAATAGTGATACAATCGAAGATGCTGTTGTGATGTAATCGAAGCTTAAGCTAAGTAGCTACAGGTTAGCTGTGACATTTTCATCCACAGTTAAAAGCACCAGTTTGGAATTTTTCATCGTTACACATAATACCTTTGGCCTGTTTCTACTGTATGTGAATTTTTCTATGTCTGTACTATGCAAAGTATTTTGGAACGATGTATAGCAAAAAAATGTATAATTTGTAGATGAATGCATTTTCCACGAGGACAACTCCTTCTCATCTCGTTTGGCACTGATAGATTGTGGGCATTAAGCAGGCTCCTCTGTACCTAAGATCCTGTTTACAAAAGATGGTGCCATGTAGGCTTTACCAATTAAAAAATAAAAATACAGTTGTCCCTCACTATAACGCGGTTCACCTTTCGCCACCTCGCTGTTTCGCGGATTTTTTTAGTGCAATTTTGCATGCTTTTTTTAATGTGGATGAACGTGCATTGTGTTCTGTGTCCTGATTGGCTAAGGGACTGTAGACCATTGTCAATCAATCTGCTCCGTGCCGTGTCTTCTGTACAGTACAGAATGCATTCGGCTTGCCAAATTTACATAAATGTTCGATTGCTAGCAGTGTGACTGTGAAGTGCTGTATGTTTGCAAGTTTTCTCCTCGACAAAACCCACAATGTCAATGAAACATTCTGCACTGACAAAGGCACCTACAGTCACACCCAAAAGGCAGAGGAAGATGCTAACCATCGCAGAAAAAGTTGGACTTACAGCCTTAAAACATATATGATAATTGTAAAAAAAGCTGACTACTTTGCGGATTTCGCCTATTGTGGGTTATTTTTAGAACATAATCCCCGCAATAAACAAGGGACCACTGTACATCTTTTATTTACCTTTAGATCTCACACAAGTTTGTTTTGGAGACAGATACCAGGCCTCAAATGAAGTCAGTTACCTCTTGATCTGTCTGTGAAAAGCATCACTTTAATGTGAGGGTATTCAGAGGATATGCAGCTTCTAAAAAAAGTAATCCAATAGTTGCTTTGGACTCGATCAAAATCTGTAAATTATGTTCACTTTATTCACTGCCTCTACTGCTTGTCTCATTGTTGCCTCTCCAGCATTCTGTCTTGTTCTTCACTGTCTTTGTCTGAAGATGACCTACCATGCTTGAAGTGTCATGGATTCCTTTTTTTCTTCAATTACATCTAGTAGGTTGTACTATGGAGATGGGCTTGTCTTTGTTCCTTAACCGTCCTTAAATAAAATAATCTCATCACCCTTACTTCAACAGCTACTCCAATTATATTCATTTTATATTCACCATTAATATAATGATATTATTTACACTGAGCAGCGCATCATGAGATGTGTGTGGCATTAATATTGCTCCTCTTCTAATGATAAAAGTGCTTGTAGTAATGTGTAATACATTTTCTGCTATTGGAAACATAAAATCAAGCAAAAAATAGTCTAGGTTACAGTATGGTAATGAATGCTTTCCCGAAAACAACAGTAAAAACATGTTTAGGCTCATTTATGCCTCTGACATAAGTAAATGAAGACATCCATCACTTCCTACAAACTTATGAATGTTCTTTACATTACATCAGTGCTTCTCAAATAGTGGGGCGTGCCCCCCCGGGGGGGCGCGGTGTGCTGCCAGGGGGGGCGTGTGTGACCCTGGTGAACATGGTTTTTTTTGCCGTACTAGAATAAGGTGTAATTTCACCTCCACAACAGTAGATGGCAGTGGCGCTGTCATTGTTAGAGTCTGCGCAGGGAGTATTAGTCGGGTTTTTATGCACTGAGCATGCGCACACACAGCACAGAGTAGG
>JAPQRQ010066389.1:0-16710 GCA_037367365.1 Apogon talboti | reverse complement strand
CGGGTAAAGAACCAAATATGGTAACTTCACTGACCTTGATTTTCTACAAACCAAGGTCAAAAAATGTATAAATTTTACAGAAGTAATAAAGTCTTGTTATGTCCTCCAATAACACACTAAGGCTGAAATGTTTAATTTCACAGTATTTCTATGAGTGCCCTTTTAAGGGTTAAATAGAGTCACATACAATATGTCTTGGCTATTTAAGCAATGAGAATCTACTCAGTGCATCAGTTAGGGTTAAAAAAAAAAGAACAACTGCAGTTATTCTTATCTACTTGCTTAGTGAAATCCAGGTTGTGATATTTTTTTTTGTTGTCATTTTGGCTGGGGAGTGTAGTTGCTCATTTCTGAAGAATTGGATTCTCAGTTTTGGTTTAAATAGTGTTATTTCTAAACATTCGGCTTGATGTTGACAACCTTTCAACACTGTATTAGTACAATTACACAACCTGTGTAAACCATCACGGAATGAAAAATTACAACTGCCGAGAAAAATTATAAAATCTAACTTGAGGGTGGCGTGCAGCTTATTACCTTTAGAAGGTTTAAATTACCTAAAAGCACATGTGCCAAAATGAATATATTCAAGTAGTTTTTGTTGTGTATTGTAGCACAAGATGTTAAGTGGTAGAGCTTTAACAGCGGAGCTTTCAAGAGACGATTAGTCCTTCTGCAGCAAAGAAATCTTTGAAGATTTTGTGTTACAGCTGTGATAAATAAAACAAAATAGCATCGGTGAAGCCCAGTGCACTACGTTAGACAGATAATCATTAAACTTATGAAGGTGCATCAGAGTGAATGAGTGTATGAGTTCAGGTAGAAGTTTAGATCAGAATAAGACTGAATTGGTCAACCTGTATTAAAGCCACATTGTGCAATTTTTTCTTCATTATATAAAAACGTTACATGGGAAGCCTTTAATGTAGAGCTGCTTGCGACACCAGTCTTATATAAATATGGAATATGGGCTGGTGGAAAGCTTTGTGAATTGTGATAATTCTTCGGTTCATATGCGGGTGAAGTCTGTCTTATTTTGACCCGATCGTATTGTACAGTAGTTGAGAGTCATTACTTCACCATGAATGTACTAAAGATTAAAGAGCTGTTTGATTTGTGCCAGGGTGCTCCACATTTTCCATTAATGCATCTAAAGTTCTGCAGAGATAATATTTTACTTTGCAACAACCTTGTGCAAAGTTGATATAGCCTGGAAAAGGCAGGATTGTGTTTGCTCTGTAATGATAAAGTTCAGCATTATTAACCCTTATGAGAACTGCAGAGTGGAACAAAATGAGGGAATAAAAGGAGTGAAACATGAGGTAATTATTTTTTGATGAAAGGTGTCAGCAGGTGTTTGAGTTTCCACTTTGGCTACTTTATTTTTCACTGATGCCGCAAATTGTATTACTGCAGATCATTATACGACAGTATATAAAGAAATCTAAGTTGCAGAAGTTCTTTTTAAACAAACCCGGACATTTTAGTTTAAACTTGTGATTGTGAAGAAGTTTCTAAGATACAATTTAAACATGAATCTGAAGACGCTATTATGTTTACCCTGTATCTCCGAAACTAAATTCATGGATAACTAATATATTTTGTGAACTCTGCTTTGTGGTGTGACTCAAAGGACAAAAGATGATCATGACAAATTATGTTTCCCCGCCTCAAAATCAGAGTTTTGATTAATTTGTATCAAAATACAATGCTAGATGAATTAATATTTTGCAAAATGACATTGGATTTGCATTTTTGTTATATATACTTACAAATCTGCAGTTAAAAACAACTTTTGTGCTGAAATATCAGGTATATTCCTGTTTTTAATTTATTGCTCATTTAAGAGTTAATAAAAGCTCAGAGTAAATTCAAAGGTTATTATATCGAAACAGAGAAAACTGAAGAAAACATGGCTTTTTCTGAGAAATATTCTACAGTGTTCTGGGGAAAAAAGAGATCTCGGCGCTCATAAAGCTGAGATTATACTGAACATTTTGATATAAAACACTTGGGTATTGTGTTACTTTCAAGTACCTTAAAAGGGTGAATTTAAGGAAGTATGTAAAAATTGAGCAAAAACCCTTTAAATTTCCCTCTAAATTTTCTATTAGAACATGAACTTAACCCATAAAGACCCAAACATCCACCAGCAACCAAAATCAGCCTTCATTCACTGATATAAAATGTTTTAATCCCTGTTGATCCACTAATCCTATCAATACATGTACATAATTGGTGTTACATATAGTTTGTCATCTTTTCATGGTCATCAGATGTGACCCATTTGGACGTTCAGAGGCTCCATAGTTACCATGGAAACACCATCATCTTCTACAACATTGATTCACCAGTAAAACCCATGTAGTTTGATAAATGACAGTGGATGGACACACTTGTTTTATGTTCAGTTAATTATATATTTTACAAAAAACAAAACAGTTTTCTTCAATTTTCTCTGTTTCTGATATAATAACCCTCAACTTTAATCTTAGCTTTGATGAACATCTACATAATCAGTACATTAAACATAGGAAAATACCTAATTTTCACTTCAAAATGCAAAATACAGAGCATAACTTAAGAGTAAATGGTGATAAATCACTTAAGAAAGGTAAAAAATAGACAAAAATTCATCTGGGAACTGCCACAAAAGCAGCAGTGGGTCTTTATGGGTTAATTTCTGAGCGACATGGTGTCTTTCTACCTCGGTGTCATAAAGTGCATGTTGTCACCTGTCCAGGCTATAATCAGATCCGAATCAATATTTACTCCTTTGTTTAGTTTCATTCCTCAAAATACCAAAGGTCATTGTTGCATTTCTAAATCCCAGCATTCAGTACTTCAGTTGAAAGAGAAGTGCTTTCTTTGTCCTCAGTTTGTCACTTCAGACGCTGTGAGAGTGGGTGACACTCGTCTCTCGCTAGTTTGTTTGTTCTGGTTGGAGGACTTATCCAATGCCACCCATGAGGGTCTATCAGTACTAAAGAAACATGTCAGAAACCCGACACACATCACAAGCCTTTTTCTCATACTGTCAAGTCTGTACTGAGTGAAGAAGGGCAAACGGGCATATTGATGTGAGGCAGTTTGTTGGGATGAAGTTTATGTACAGCGGGTTTCCAGAAGTGTCTTTAAAGCATCTGTAGGCAATGGTTTTTGGCTTCACTGGGCAAAAACTTCAAAATATATATTTCCATATAGTGTAATAAATTGGTTTGAGAGAAGGCAACATTTAACGCTTCAGATGTTTCTATAGTGGCATGAAAAAGTGTTGTGTGGTTTATCTTCATATTCAGTCTATGTTTATAGAGGACGTGCATTACTAAATTCTCCTGATTTCTGTCTATTGTAACTTTACAATAGCTTTTGGTAGTATTGATGTTCCAAATCCTGTCACCAGCAGGGGTCTTGTACCAGAACACACTTAGAACTAGATCCACCCACAAATAAAGCCTATGTATAAACAGACTGTATCACTCACTGAATGGTAAAAGTATAAAGCTCATTGTTTACACACATTTGTATTATGGTATCATCAAGTTTTCTTCTTATTTTATTTTTGACAGTCGGTCAAAATAACACTTTTTTATAATCTTCACATCCTGCATCAGCTGATAGTTTACATTATAGCTCTGTTAGCTTAGCTCTGTTTTTAGACAGTAAACAGCCACAGTAAAACCACAAATCATCTCTGTTTTCTGTATGGTTTGTGTTGTCAGTAGCTGAACTCAAGATCTGTTTGGAATCCAACAAACAAGGTCAGAACTGTCACAGTTTAGTCTGAACTGCGGATCAACAAACGACAACTTAGCAAAGATAATAACATCCCATAATAACTTTATACCTTCATAAGCCTCAGAACCAACCTCACCTGTGTAGAACAATCGCTGACATTTCAGCATCAAACTCCATTCTTTTCATTTACATCTGTGTTCAGTGGTGAAAACAGAAACAGTGCTTCTAGATTTTATCACTTTGTCACTTCCTTTGGCTCTAAAAGTTATTTCTTAATGGTTCTCATCTCATCTGGTCACTTTATGATGCTTTGGTCAAAGGCACTGTGATGTTAGTTTTCCTCACCATGACTCACTACTGCCTCTAGTGGTCACATAAATCCACTGGCCCATTGCTGTAAATAAATCCAGTTCATATCTCTACAGTCCAACACACTGGCATCTTTGGCATAATTGCAGAGGTCTGTATCAACGCTCTAATGGTAGTTTTAGTAATTTTTTTGAAAAGTAAAAATAAACTTCATAGCCCCTTTAATGTGAGACAAAGATGTCTGCACAGTGGAAAAAAAACCTGCCATATATACTAACAATTATTATGAGATGAGAGTCCACTGTACATTATTAAACACTGGAAACAAAACCCTGTTTTACTACAGAGCATGAAGCCAATGTAGACCCGCAGCCTGTCTGATTTTACTTTCAGTATTGTCTGACTTTTTCAAGAACAAAACACAAATAATAAAATAAATAACAGAACAAAACAACAACAACAAAGAAAAGATATTTCAGATTCTTTAGATTTGTTTGCCACCTATAATCCATCAACAGTGAGGAAATAATCTAGTCTTTCTGATGATGTCAACCTAAAATCTGTCTGGAAGAAGCGGCGTGTTGTGCATGTGAATGGAGGCCTGGCATATAAAATAACAAAACCAGCCATATTCTAAAAAAAAAAAAAAAAGACAAGAAAAGAAAGAAAAACAAAAAGAAAAACTTGCTACACAATTGAAGCAAATCGAATTGAAGAATACAGCATTCGGGCTCCTAGGACAGATGGTAAAACAAAAAAAAGGGAAAACATCAGATTGCAGGTTACAATGAACAGAAGTGCTCAAAGACGATAGAAAGCAAAACAGCCTTATTCAAGCAAATGATAGGCATTATTACAGAAAACTTGGCAGTGACGGTTGCGGCAGCATTTCGGATGGTGGAATCTCTCCAAAGGCAGTGAAGACCTCTGAAGAAGCAGGTGGTTTTTTGATTATTATTATAATTGTGCATTGATTCCTCAGATAGGAGTAAAGAAACAGGGCCTAAGGGTTTAAACTTAATGCAATTACAACTGATTCCTGAAGCTGGAGTAGCAGTATCCAAAAACTGTGTAAACGCCTCATCAGTTTTAGTAGCTGCTGAGTCCTGAGTACAAACATTACTGTTATTATATCATACCTTAACCCATAAAGACCCAAACATCCACTGGAGACCAACACTATTTAGTCATGTAAAATGTTTAATACCTGTTGATCCATTAATCCTATCAATAAATGTAAATAATTGGTGTAAAATACAGTTAATCTTTTCATAGTCATCAAATATGACCCATTTGGATGTTCAGCTACCGTGGAAACACCGTCATCTTCTACAACACAGGTGTCAAACATGCGGCCCGGGGGCCAAAACCGGCCCGCCAAAGGGTCCAATCTGGCCCGTGGGATGAATTTGTGAAATGCAAAAATTACACTGAAGATATTAACAATCAAGGATGTTAAAATCATTTTAGGTTAATTCAATCTCAAGTGGGTCAGATCAGTAAAATACTACCATAATAACCTATAAAAAATTAAAATTGCAAATTTTCTAAACATTTTGTGTATTTGTAGATCCACTGTGATCTGTAGGTTGTAATACACATGTATAAATGATAAACTAAGGCGTAATATTGTTAACACTGATTTTTCTTAAGAATTTTCAGGTTGCTCATATTTGTTCATGTTATGTTCAAGTGCGGCTGATAGATGTAAACATTTTCATTACGGAATTTTCTGTTTTTCATTCAAAAACATAGAGAAAACTTTGGAGTTGACATTATTTATGAGTTCTTATCCTATTATTTATATTATTTTACTGGTCCGGCCCACTTTATGTCATATTAGGCTGTATGTGGCCCCTGAACTAAAATGAGTTTGACACCCCCATTCTACAACATTGATTCACCAGTAAAACCCATGGAGTTGGATCAATGACAGTGGATGGAGACAGTTGTTTTATGTTCAGTTAATGAAATTTTCCAGAAAAAGTCAACAGCAAACCACACTCTACAGAGCTGAAGTCCCTCCTCTTCTACTGTTGTCAGTTTAAAAGAAAATACAACAAGCTAAAAAAAAAAGTCAGCTTGTTGTAAAGAAACATCTTGTTTTTCTTTCAGCAGTTCAGAGGACTGCGTCTTTCATTACATGTGAAACATGTCACCAAGCACCGCTGTCTCGACACATTTTACCTCAATGTTCAAGAGTGAGGTGAAAAAGTATTAAAAGAGGTTAAAACCACTATAACCTGATCCCATTGAACTTGTGAAGACATCTGCAGTGACTGAACAGACTGTGGAGAGAGACAGTTCTTCACTTCTGCAACTTTCTGGTGTGTCGTCTTTCTATTTATGTATTTTCACAGTCTGAGAGTTCCACAGTTTTACCACAAACTGCAACTTTCTTGACTTGTAAAATTATCTGTTAAAGTGACAAATATCACTTGTGTAAATAATGCATAAGTGAAATGAGATTTTAAAAAATGACTACCTCTCACCTTTTACTAGAATTCAGTTTTATTCCACATAATGCAGCACAGTTGGAAAGGATGGGACTTCAGCTTTCTACTGGCCATGTAAACTTTATACACCAAAAGTGCATTCAGAACTAGATTGTTCAGTCTCCTTTATTTAGACCATCTATGTTCTCTGAGCTCATATGATCAATACACACACATTGTGTAATACATCCAGAGAGTCTACTTGAGTTTTGCTCAACATTCTCCTTCAGTTTGATAGAAAATATTGAAACTGTAAGAGTAAACATGTTCATAATAAATGTCAGGTTTGGGTTGATTGTGTGTTTTTTTCCTGTAGCTATGACTCATAACATCCACCAGGTCATCAGCAACTTCTAGATGAAGGATTACATTTGACCTGTGTTAAAACCAATGTAGTTTGGCTTGTGTTTCAGCTGCAAGCTAAACACAGAAACTAGAAGATGTTCAAATGTAGTCTAGCATGGATAATGGCCATACACCTTTTCTTATATAAGTCCAGAAAAGAGTGGACACACAGAATGTTTAAATAGCAGTTTGTAAACTCAACAGTTCATTATTCTGCCACAATTAATTGACAGTGTGTAGGTCTGAAATGGTCACTAAATCATTAATCAAAAACAAAAGGCACTTTTAACAATTAGAAATATATGCAGACATGTATTAATTATACAATGTGGATATGTTATTTTGTTTCTACAATTTTAGCCACATTCAGGACCTAAATTCATAGGCAATATTGAATTATTGTAATACTTTTTAACTATCATACGAAACTATAAGAGCATTATATAGAGATATTTGCTTATACAACTAAAAATTCTACTACAATGCCCCCATAATTGTAATTTCCAATAAAGTATCGAATCAGTTTGTAGAGTTTTAGCACCAAAGTTGTTGAAAACTGATTTTCTATGAAATACAACCAATCAGTGTCACAGTTAATATAGAAAACTGTATTTTTCTTACATACAGCAAGAAGAAACCATATCACAGGGGCAGTGTTTGTATCCGCCTACAGTCCTACAGTACACCGCAGTGAGGAGTCCTCTGGTCGGGATGAGTCAAATACATTTCCTTTTATTTGCACATCATCCCAGTGTCCTGCTGAAAAGAAACAATTGCCCTAATCTACTGTGAACCACAATGAAATCTGTTCATTCTTGCAATGGCTTTTAACTCTGAGGACTTTTCTGCCAAACTATTCCTGACCAGACCGGCGGTTTGTGAAACAGACAGTTTCGAGTGACGCTCCACTTCATTTCAACAGTCTTAACCACACAATTATCTCTTGAAAGAGGACAAATGTAGATTGCCATCAAATTCCAGACTAACCACGTTTCATTGACTTTAACTACACAGCGGAACAGGTTGAACGACACCACTGCAGCTACGCAAAAGTCATTTTGAAAAGAAATGCCGGTCACTTTCTGCTGAGCAGCAAAACAACATGTGTCCAACAGCTTTCCAATTGGAAACTAATGGAGCTGCTGGGCTTAGATGTTTGAGATAACTAAACCTAAATGACACTGAAACAGCTGGTGAGGTGTGATAATGATTAACTGCACCGCAGGGCATCGAAAACAAGCACAACATGACACAAACATAGACCTGTACATTTGTCCGTATGTCGAACCCTCGTACTTCTGAAGTGATTACCCTCACAACCTTTTCTGAGCTCCTGATTATTCTGTGTTTGATCTTAATTTCCTTCTCCGTGTGTACATCTTCTATCCTAGGTAATACAAGTGGCCAGGTGCAGCCTTTTCAGAGCAGCTATAACACAACAGTCCTCCAACCACTGTGTTCTCACCAATACCACATTCATATGTGACAAATTATTCTGCCTTTTCACACTCCAGGACTCAACGCATCAAATTAGCTTTCTCATTTTTCTTCTTTAGTATTTTGTCACTGTAGAGCTTCCTTTTCAGACCATGTTTACCTAAGCTATTGAAATGCCTCCCCTATCAGATGAGGGAAGAGTTCAACAAATCCAATGTAGAAACACAATACAGTTCCTGCAGACAATGAGCCTCACATAGGAAGTAATACACAAAAATATTTGGCTTATTTTTATGTGTATCTGTAATCTGTTTGTTGCTTGTTCCATTGTCGGTAGATATTGATTTTTTTGGGGGATGTTTTTGTTCATTCTTGGAGATAAGAGAAAATTTTACTCTCACCGGTGTAACAAAAAGCGTCCGTGTGAGTCTGTATATCTCTGAGGAACATATGACTTTTTTTTAAACCGTCCAATCATTTGTTCATTTCTTTCTCCGGGTCTTTCTGTTCTCATTTTCATGTCAAGCCATTTACTTGTAATGTTTTAGTTTGTAACATTTAGTGACAGCTAGTGTTAAATTAGTAGATTTTAACCAATTTAAAGCCCTCCTTAACCTTCTCAATGGAGGCTTTGAAATGTAAAACACCCTTTTTGGAGACAGTGTTAGATTTGTGCATCCTGGTTACTGTCAATAACAATTCTGGTCTAAGTTCTAACATAGTCAGTGATGAGATGAGCCAGAAGAAGAAGAAAAAGAAGAAGAAGAAGAAGAAGAAGAAGAAGAAGAAGTAGAAGGAGAAGAAGAAGAAGTAGAAGAAGAAGAAGGTTTTCAGTTACTGCAGTAACATGGAGGTGATCCACTCCATTTGTAGATATAAACAGATATAAACAGTTCATTCTAAACTGACAAAAGCCAACGATTCTCAGTTTCAGGTCATTATAAATTACTCAAAACAGTTAGAATTTGTTTGCTTATTAAATGCCCCCTGACCCTTTCACTTAAGCCACACTTCCCTCTGCTGATATTACATGTATGCACAGAATCACTGTTTTGTTTTTCCCGTACCACTAGTACCAACGTTTGAGAAAAACACATTTTCTTTAAGTTTATTTAAAGCTTCAGTATGCAGGATTTAGGACGTAGCATTGACAAATACGTATTGGATAGATTAGATTAGATTAGATTAGATTAGATTAGATTAGATTAGATTAGATTAGATTGGATTAGTTTAATCTAATCTAATCTAAATTGAGAAATTCAACGGTCAAGGCAGCAACAGAATAAAGTGCATGAAAAAAGTGTACATGCATAAAGATAGTGCAAAAATAAACAATATAAAATAAAAAATAATAACTGTAGTAAAATCCCTATTCTCAGAGTAAGACATGTTGGACCGCCATGTTTGACGTTTAGAGAGACAAACATCCTGAGAGCCAATCTGAAGCTAAAACGTCTCAGTCCTCTCCTGGTGGCTGACTGTGGTATAGGTCATAAATCCCACCCCCTCCATGTTATTCACCAACCAAACTATAAACTCAAACACACATCCATGTGTTTGTATTTGTATTTTTTTTCAGAGATGATTTCACACTCCTCAGTCAGGTTTCATCAGGTGGATTTCTGCTCCGATCATCATCCCTCTGATGGGTTTGTTTGACAACAGGTGTTTGACAGCTGTAATACCGAACCCGGCTCTCCATTCTGGCTCCATATGGTGTCAGTACGGCAGCTCCCATGACCACAGATTTATGGCTTCATCTTTATAGGTAACAAGACAATGTGTCCATCTTTATATGCAATCTTTTCTTTTTCTTTTTTCTTTTTTTTTGCATGTTTTTCTGTCTAGGTCTTGCTTATGCACCAGATTTTTATTTACAATACATGGTGCATATGCCATATTTTTTCTCTTAGCAGAAAAATAAGTGGACATATATAGGAAATGTAAATAATTGGTGCTGCATAAGGGTCAACTGCTGCATATAATAGATCCTTTTTTTATGCATTTAGATGCTTAACTGTTTTTTACGAAGTGTATGGTTCAGTACAATGTTGTAAGGTCAGACCACTGATCTCACAACAATCCCTTGGGGCCGTTTCACCCCTGAGTCTGAGTTAGTTGAAAGTTGATAGGACGGAATAGGGTCAAATAGTAAGGTTACTGGGATGAACACCAAATCAGAGCCAAGCCTGACTCTTTTGTCTGTGCTCTGTTTGACCTGTGTCCACTCTCCGACTGCAGACTCTGCTAAGTTGCATCAGATAGTTTCTCCTCGGCTACAAATGGGTATCACAAATCCACGGAAGTAGCATCCGCTTCCACTCCGCCATCGCCGCCGCTAATCAATGCACCGCAGTACAATCACAAACAACATCTGCTGAATTACATACCATTAAATCATTAGCTGATGTTGATATAATGAGGTCAGTGGGGATGTTATCACCCAGCATGCACCTTTTCCCACTACCGTCGATGTTGGCCCCGGCTCAGTATACCAACCTATTAAATCAGTCCCCCCCCCCCCTTCTGCCACCACCACCATCTCTCTCAGCCATTCTTCTGCTCCATTGAGTACAAAGCTACGCACACCCCTCTTGTTCTCTACTCAAGCAGAATAATCAGCAGTGACAAACATCATTATAATGTTCCTCAATGAGTGCTCTACCTATAGCTGCATGCCATAGCCCGCGGGGGGCTTTTCTCCTCAGATCTGGGATCTATTTGCTGACCCGTGTTTGCTGCTCACAGTTTGAATGTCCACTCTGATGAATCAGACGTCCAAGTCACTTCCTGTCCTCTCTGTTTTCAGAACGGAGGGCATTGGCTGGAAGACTTAGAGGAAAGAAGACTGACATCATGCTTTTCATTAGCTTGCATGCCATAATAACACTATTTTAGAAAAAGTAGCCTACAGAAATATAGGCAGTAAAAATGTATAATTTCATGAACGTTTTATATTTATTATTCTTGAACCCAAATCCCTGCAGTATCTTCACCAATTCACTCAAATTCCAGATAAATCAACATAAGCGGAAAAATTGCTTTGTCTCGCTTTGTCTAAATTGAAACCACTGATGCACAGATGTAGCTTGAGATAACGAGATACAGTGTTTGGTCTTATTTGGAAAAGTGACACCAAGGCCACATCCACACTTGCGTTCTGGCAACGTTTCAGGAATATTCTCACAGCGGAGACGATAACACATGACATGACATGAGAATCGTCGCAAACTCCTCCAACAACAGCTATACAGTCAGAACTGTCATGATAAAAAGCAGAGTTTAACAGCACCACAGCTGCTACAAGAAAG
This sequence comes from Apogon talboti, assembly GCA_037367365.1. Lineage (NCBI taxonomy): Eukaryota > Metazoa > Chordata > Actinopteri > Kurtiformes > Apogonidae > Apogon > Apogon talboti. The sequence continues at coordinate 5,075 of JAPQRQ010066389.1, read as the reverse complement.
ACGGAGTCACCTGGAATTCAGTATTCAGGTTGAATTAACAGCTGTTAGTCAAAGACAATATATGTTTTTGTCTGTAAAGGGTCACAAGAAAAGACCAATCTGGAAAAACAAATGTGTGTCTACATCATCATATCTAAATGTCCCAGTTTTATCTGCCTACAAAAAATAACAGTACTGCACAAAAGACCAGATCCAACATTAGGTTTGTTGGTTTAGTAAAGTTCTAATGACCACATATGCATTTGTCAGTCTCCGTATCAGGATACAATCTGGATATATGTAAGATATAAGTATGTACAGCAGGAAAAACAACAGTTTCAGGTTAAAAACAGCTTCTATAAACCACAGTGGTCGTACTTAGTCTGACCTCCCTTTGTATTTAACATGTGTTTAACCCTTTTGTTCAAACAATATGATTTTTATTGCATTAATTTTCTGATGTCAGTAGTGAATCTAGATGATTTCGTGTTTATGATTTTGTGTGAATGTTTTTTTTTGTCCTTTGTTTTGCCGCTAGTATAAAGAAACTTAAAAGAGGGGAGTAGGAGAAGCATAAATAAGTCTCTGGCTTCAGCTTCTTCCTTTTTTAGTTAAAAATGGAACAAATGGAATGGTTTTTTTTTAAGTGTGTGTGTTTTTTTAAAAAAATGTAACCAAAATAAAAAATATTCATTCATTCATTCATTCATTCATTCATGTTTTATACCAGGTTTCATTCAATACATGTCAGATGTTTCTAACTGTTTGTTCTGCTTCTTGTCATGGGGTCAGAGGTTACACTAAATACTGACTTTAACCTTTACAACCCATTTAGTTCAGTATTTTATGTCTTTTTTAAGGCTGTGCACATATTTCCTGTATTTTCTTGTCGTATCTAAAGTAAAGAGAATGAGAAATGAATACATATGTTCATTTCAACCCTGCAAAAACAACATATCTAAAGGTAGAATAAGACTTTTGATAGTATTACTACTGAGTTTCCAAACTAGAAAAGGGTCGACAGTGTCATCAAAATGTTATAACTGCTCATCCTTGAAACTTTATTGCATGATTTATTTCTGTATAAAATTCCAATATGCAACATTCATGTTCATGTGCTTCAGTCCAGTTTTAATCTGTTGTTTTAAGCAACAAAATATATCTTTCAACCATTTTTTATGCAAAGATAATAAATCAAAACAGGTCAGAGGATTAAGACAGTTCTGACGGTATCAACAAAATTGATGGTTTTTTTCCCTTCGATCAGACTTCTGCTTAATGTAAATTACATTTCCTTCATAAATAAACCGAATGTGCATGAAATATTAATCTGTGGACTGTTAGAGACACACTCTTCTCAGAGTCTGTTTGGGGCTTAAGTGTTCATTACGATAAATCTGTGCTTGGAGAAAGTCTCCTGCAGAGTGATTCGACACTGTGGATCTGCTGTAAATTTCTTATAAAACGGAGCTTCTGAAGTGTTAAGATGACTCTATAAGGTGGAATTATTTTTAAATCATTACCTCATTAATATTTTTTTTTAATTCTAACTAGTCATGAAGGTATTTTGAAGTGTAAATCAGGACTAAACCGCTCTGATTTTGTTGGTTCTGGACAACAAACAACACTTAATGTCCTTCTTTGTTTTCGCATCTAATGCAGGTTTTTGGAGGAACATTAGTGGCTCAGGTTAGGAAGCATGTGGCGAGTTCAACCTTATCTAACCTTGGCACGATGAAGTCGTGACCAACTGTGACGCCGGCTGTCTGTCTCTCACTGGGTCTTTTTCTTTAAATGACAGTTTGGAAAATGCTGCCAACAAACTCCCTCTCTCTCTCTCTCTCTCTCTCTCTCTCTCTCTCTCCCCCCCTTTTTTTTTTTAGATAAAGTATATACACATTATTATTTTTATTCATTTAACCTTTATTTAACCAGAAAAAAATCCAATTGAGATTAAAAACCTCTTTTACTAGGGAGTCCTGGCCAGTATACAACATACAGTGACAAGATTACACATTTAAAACACATATAACAGACAGATTTGACAATAAATAGTTTGTAAAAAAAATAACATTTACAAGCACATTAACAAAAAATAAGAGCAAGTTATGGAGGACTTAAAAACACTCAAAGAAATTAATTCAGTTTTCAGTCTTTCTGCGAGATTAAATTGCAACGACAGTATTTCTTTTATGTAATGAACCAGTGTTTTTAATTATCCAGTGCTAAATTCCAAACTTAGATTGCATATAATTCTACATAATTAACCTCCTTGTTATTGTATAGTTACTTTGGTCCTTTATGGAACAGATGTACCTGTTTTCAGAGTTGAAGGCTCCTGCAGAGCTTTGAAATCTCTGTGTCCTGGGATCGTATGTCCGCTCTGTTATCACATCCAAAAGGTGTGGGACACATTTGTGGCAGGTGGGTTGCCAGGCATCCCAGCCTGTGGCCTGATTTTCACCGGGCTTAGTCAGAAATGTCCTATATTTTCCAAAGAGAGATCACAACATATCCGGCCCACATAATAAACGAGTAACCAACGCAGATCCATGTCACATGCTTAATCACTTGATTAAATGACTGGGTGAAACGGAAAGCCCGCCTGGCTATCGCAGCTCCTCTGAAGCAGACTAATTAAGACGTTATATCTCATTCTGTTTATTACTTTGTTTCCCCCTTATTCCCGTCTTTATGTTAGGCAGAGATAACATGCTGCTGGGTGTAGCTTTATATTCAGTGCCAGAGCGGCATCAATCTTCTCATTAAACTCTCAGCAAGAGAGAGAACTGGCCCTTTTCTCAAATGTCAAACTATTCATTTAAGCATTTGTTTTTGTTGTTTTCAGAACTCTCAGCTGTGTATTGGTTTTGCTCATTTATCTTATTGAATTTCTTCCAAAATAAGTAAATAAACTGAATGATGTGGAATATGATGATTGTCTTCCTGTTGGCAGATCAGTAAACAAAATGGTTTGCTGCCAGCAGACAAAACTTATTTATAATAGAATCGAATAGAATAGAATAGAATAGAATAGAATGGATTGTCACTGTCACAGGAACAATGTAAATTGTTTAGCAGCAAAAACAATTAGTGCAACAAAAGGACATAAAATGCACAAAATATTGAAAAATGTAAGCAATGTACAAAAGATACAAGATAAAATATGAAATATACTAAAGTACTACAAAAACTGCTGAAATATATAAAAAGCTAATTCTATACTACAGATGAGAGATATGCACAACAAATAAGGGCGCATACAGGCAATATAGGATATATGCAAGGTAAGATTAAGAAAAACAAGGTGCATGTGTTGTGATTATTGCAGTGAGGTAGGGTGAGTATTGTATATAGCAGATTTAATTCCAGGTGGAAGCACACACACTGCATAAAGTATGTGGAACAAGCAACAGCGACAACAATTATGGACAGTGTATGACAAAAACATAAAGATAATGAAAGTAAACTCTTAATGTACCATCAAAAAACTAAATTGAGACCATATAACCACTGACCATTAACAAAATGGTTGCACCTTAGTGTGTCATTGGAGGACATAACAAGACTTTATTACTTTTGAGAAATTTAGCAATTTTTTTACCTAGATTTGTAGAAAATCAAAGTCAATGAAGTGACCATATTTGGTTCCTTACCCATAAGTGGCAAAAAATATACAAAAAAATAAAAAATTCAAAGAGTATATATAAAAACTACAAGAAAAACACATGTAAGAGGAAAGGAACATGTATTTTAGAACATTGCAACACCATAAGTGCTGATCCAGACACCTGTCAACATCCACATTATCCCTTTGAACATCATTACTTACATTACTACCATTACTTCATGGTACCTAACAAAGCAGGTACATGCACTGTTCATGCAGAGGTGGATCTTACAGACCCTGTAGACCACATTGGACCTGAGATTGTTGACTCACTGTCCTCACTGGAACTGTTGTTATGACTGTCTTGTAATGTATGTGGAAATGACCAAAAATAGTCACTTGCCCAATAAAGGGTTAAGGGTTAAACCAGTAAAAGACTTAACAAGACCCAAAGACACAACCATAAAGGAATGTTTTCATAGTAACAGATGATATTGTTGGAGTACTCCTAATGTGATTTCTAATGGGTATAGTTCTGTAGTACTGGAAAAGAAATTGCATTTGAAAATAATGTGTATAATGTGAAAACAGGCTCCTCTTTGAGATAGTGGCAGGCTAAGTAATATGCAAAAGAGAAAGTTGAGATGACTCCTGAAATTTAATGTATCTGTGTGTGTCTGTGTGTGTCTGTGTGAGTGTGTATATACTGTAGGTGGCAATACACCTGTAAGCCTTGCACTCACTGGAGCAAAGCCTATTAGAACAAGCGTAAGACATATCCCTCAGACTGTGAACTATGAACACACATTCGCACAAATGCACACACACAAACACGCACACACACCTACACATACACACACACACACACACACACATACACAAATCAATTTCAGACAGATGAGACATTGTACAGTGCAGGCATGAATTACCATCTTGATCACACCCGTAGCAACCACGGTGTCATGCAAACGTATTGTTCTGTCTAATCTTAAGGTCACCTTGAGCACAACAACAAGTCTTTTTGTGGCTTTTTGCTGCCTCCGACTGCGATGCTTTGTTCCAGACCAAAAATGTATTTCTTCTCCGCTGCAAACGCTTATCCATCAATTGACAGCGAAAAATCAGGCGACTGTCAGGGATAAACTTATTGTCCTGGTTCCTGCAGAGGTTGTTGTTTGAGCGTAGCCGGTGTTAGGAGGGTTCCTTTTGAAGTGTGTTTCACTGCAAAATTACAGAATGCATGCCCTTAAATGTAATTTGACACATATTCCTTGAGATTACTTAAAGTGAGTGATATATCTTTAAGAGTTGGGATTGATTTAGGCAAGGCAAGGCAAGGCAAATTTATTTGTATAGCACAATTTATACACAGGGCAATTCATAGTGCTTTACAAGACTGGAAGAGACAGTTTAAAAGCATACAATTACAATTAGACAATTTAAAGCACACAATTACAAATTAAAACATAAATAATGATCAATTAAA
>JAPQRQ010066300.1:0-16720 GCA_037367365.1 Apogon talboti | reverse complement strand
CTTCGCCCTTAAGTAGCTGGGATAGGCTCCAAGCGACCCTAGTGAGGATTAAGTGGGTTCAGATGATGACTGACTGACAGAAATAAAGTCGTACCCACTCGTTACATAGCAAAGAACTTGGAACATTTCGTCCTCAACAAGGCTTACAATTTCTAAATTATGACTTTTAAGCGCACTATTGCAAATTTATTTTCAAAATATTCCGACTTTCATCTCATAAAAGTACAACATCATTTTCATTAAATTCAGAATTTTTTTTAAACTACGACTTTATTCTCATAATATTATGGCTTTATTCTCAAAACATTACGACTTTATCCTCATAAAATTACAGTTTTACCTCGATATTTTACGACTTTATTCTCATAGTGACAAGTGTTTTTATTTTCTTATGTGGCCCTAATATGCCGTTGTATAAAGGTGTTGTGACCTTTATTTGCTCTTTGTTAAATGGTATATCTCCCTCTGTTTCCTGTTTCAACAGCCTATAAACATCCTGACTTCTAGGATTGTTCAACTCACTGCCAGAAACTTAACACACATTTTACTTGAACTGTGTCTTACAACATCCGGTCACATACTTGTTCCTTTAGTGCAGGGTACAGAAAATAACACCAGCAGGAGGGTACATTTTACAACATCTATCATCATGGCAGCACCGAAACACCTCGATCCTGTTGAGAGACAAAAAAAAAAAAAAAAAAACACAGAAGAAGAAGAAGACAGGTGAGCATAGGGGCGGTGTGATCTAGACATTCATCCAGGTGGGATGTTGTGTGTCACAACAGAGTAACTTGTATTAATTCACGACATGTTTGCATGACCACAAAAACCACCCGCTGTGACTTAGACATCCTACTATGAGTCAAGTCCTACGCAATACAAATGTAAAAACAGAAATCCTCAACAGGGGGAATAAGTGATGTTTGAGGACATCACTGATTATAGTAATTTCACCTCTAAACAATGAACAGAACAGTAAATGTGTTCAAATGAAATGAAAAACAGCTCCGAAGCAGAATGTATGCTGTTGTACTACAGATTAAAAAGCAGTGCCTACCTCTACCAGCTGGCACATACTGTACATGTGTGATTGCATAATGGGAGTTCAGCCTTTTGCTCGCGCATCAAGACCACACCAAGCTGATTTTCCCTCTCCGTCGCTACATGCTCCCGTTGAAATGACAGGAAAATCTGCTTGGCCATGTACAGACGTTAAAGTAATTATTAGTCTGCATCATCCCTCATCCACTATCACTCTTTAAAAAGGAAAAAGCTCTCTAGGTTGTTTGACTACTTTCTATTTCTTTAAAATAGGCAGTGATAGTCGCATGATGTGGTGACAGTGTCTTGCAAAATAGTGTCAAGAAGAAGTTGTTTTCATGAAACATTTGCACATACAGTACAGAAACAAGCTCTTAGGGTATTAAAATCATTACATCCCTGCAAAAGAAAACACAAACAACAGAATACTGACTGAAATAGTTGCCCACTGTCAGATTAGTCCAGCATCATGTGAACAAACTAGATCATAGACTATACCTTATTGAATCTCTAGAGCAGGGGTGTCAAACATGTGGTCCGTGGGCCAAAACCAGCCCGCCAAACGGTCCAATCCGGCCCCTGGGTGAATTTGCAAAAATTACACTGAAGATATTAACAGTCAAGGATGTTGAACTCCTTTTAGTTCAGTTTGCACCTACAGACCAATATGATCTCAAGTAAAATAGTAGCATAATATCCTATAAATAATGATTCCAAATTTTCTTCTTGCTTTAAATATTATATCATGCCAATAAATAATTATAACTCAAAATTTTTCTTTTTTTGTGCAACAAAACAATAACATGAAAATATTTACATTCACAAACTATCCTTTAACAATAAAATGTGAATAACCTGAACAAATATGAACAACCTGAAATGTCTCAAGAAAATGAAGTGCAATTTTAACAATATTCTGCTTGTTATTAAATGTTTTGTGCCTTTGTAGATCTGATCCCTAATACACATGTATAAATGATAAGCTGAGGCATAATATTATTACAATTGCAGTAATTTTTCTTACGAAGTTTCAGTTTTTTTCAGGTTATTCACATCTTTTTTTGTTTGGATAGTTTGTAAATGTGAATATTTTCAGAATTTCATGTTCAATTTTTTTTTGCACTTTAAGAGAAAAAAATTAATTATTGTAATTATTACAGTTGTAATTATTTATAGGGTATTATGTTAATATTTTACTGGTGCAACCCTGGAGATCAGATTGGGCTAAATGTGGAACCTGAAAGAAAATGAGTGTGACATCCGTGCTCTAGACAATACCAAACTCAAGCTATCACGGCTTGTGTACAAAACCTGAGAACATGGGGGCTATACTGGTTGACTTTTTTAATCCATCACCCAGTAGACTGTGCTACAGACATCCCTGTGCATGTCTTTATCCTTTATTCTAGGCCATGTTCAACCTTTTGTATTGTACTCGTCTGTGTTTGGGTATTTTGAAATTATGTTTTAAAAATTGCATGTTTTTAACCTTGTGCTACCTTTTAGGGTGACAATTTAACATCTGAAGATGGATCATAGCTATTAGACTAACTCTGGTGCATTTACAGCAATGTGAATTAATGTACAATGTCCCTGTTAAATAAACCAATAAAATAAAAAATAAAAAATAAATAGGCCAGACAAGCATTGGCTAAGTCTTTACATGGCTGTTATGATTTCGGCAGTACTTTTGCAGTTTTTATTTGCAACTGTCTACAGTGGACACTGCTTCCAGTCTTTGATATGAGCTAAAAGTCTTTTTTTCAGAGGATGACACCTAAGGTTTACACTGTGTGGCATGTTTTTGCACTGATTTCACAAACTGTGACCGTGAGCTTGAGTGAAGCAATAGAGGCAGTAACACTGAGGAGTTAATCTGTAAAATATGCATTTAAAATAATGTTAGGACAAAGCCCTGCATGAAGAACCTGACCTCACTGATAAAACAATAACACTGGTAAACTGGCTGTTTGGGTGAAGGCCAATCGACTGAACATTTCATGGTGTAACACTGCAGATGAATCTTAAATATCGTTAGCCTCATAGCATAATGGCCGAAGTCATACTCTATGTGGACATGTTGAATTCAGGTGTTTCTTTTGTAACAGGGGTCTGGGATACAAAACAATAATAATAACCAATGTCATAATATAGTCTTATATTGGGATGAATATCATTGCATTGGTTAGTTTGGTTTAAATTATTATCTTTGTTTCCAAAATGCTTCAGAGATGGTTTTTACTTAATTTCTCTCAACACTGATTTTGTTGTTTTTTTTATCAATGACTCTGAATTTAAATGTTCTACCTTTGAATTTCTAAAATATTTTTTGTGCTCTGACTGTAAATAATAATTTTCTACCATAACTAACAATCTACTTTCTTCACATCTCACTGAGGAAGAACAATCTCCCATTAAACTGTAAGGAAATATTGATGTTTATAAACTATATGGACAAAAATATTGGGAACCATCATGGCTACTAAGATGTCCTGTTCATGCTGATTTGACATATAAACATCAATATTAATAATCAATATATTTATCCCAATATAAAACTATATTATGACATTTGTCATTATTGTTTTGTATCCCAGACCCATTAGAAAAGAAACACCTAAATTCAGTGTGTCCACATACTTTTGTCCATGTAGTGTATGATTACGCTATGAGGCTAAAGATATGTAACCTGTGCTGTAAGTTGTTAAAGATTGGGACTGCCTTGTGTTATCAAATCATCTCTATAGGAACCCTAGGCCAGATTTATGATCTGCAACAGTTAAATCAAACCACATGATAATAGTGACAACGACAGAAGCATGACCCTCCTTCCTTTACATTGTTCAAACTTTGGGCAAGTGATTGTGATCAACTCTCCTCTATGGTGCATTACTTTCAATAACGTCACCATGATCTGATAATTGGCATTAAGGCTGAGGCACTGGATTAGCCTCCTGCTGCATATAGCCGTCTTACGCAATCACAAGCCCAAACTGAGACTAAGCTGCTAAGCTGGGAAAGTGCTGGCCAACAGTGCAAAGCTTTTCCTCTTAGATAATAATAGTAACACAATTTAAATGAACCCCACATATTTTAGATATACTGGACCATATTTTGACACATTCAATATCATCACTGAAACATTCTTGTAAGTACTTACTTGCAGACCTACTGTTTTACATTATTGACCATATGTACTGCACCCACTGTACTGTACTTCAGATCATTATATACAGTTATCAACATTTAAACTAGGGGTAGACCAATATATTGGCCAGCCGATATATCGGGCCAATATATTGATTTTTTCCAATATCGGCTTTAATTATTATTATTATTATTTTGACAGCCGATATACAGTATGATCAGTAGTGAAAATGTTATCATATATTTGATCAGACACCTGTGTGAGCAGAACTTGAAGTTCAATAAATGTTAAGAGTACTATGTATACGTGTATTAATAATTTCATTTACATTGCTGCATAAAACTCTTAATTACCTGAGTATTTCAGTTGTATTTTATGGTCAATGTGCTTTTAAAAAAAAAAATCAGCCTTAAACATCAGCCTCAAAAATCGGCTGTAGATATCGGTCATCAGCTGACCAAATTTTTAAAAATCGGTATCGGCCTTACAAAAACCCATATCGGTTGACCTCTAATTTAAACATTCAGTTTGTAATATTTTGTGATATCTGGTGGTAAAGTTGAAGATTGCAACCACTGGCTAAAAATAAATAACAAAAATGTAAAACTATCTAACAATCTTTCTTTCCCTCTCTCTCTCTCTCTCTCTTTCTCTTGCTTTACCCTCTATCTTTAACCCCAGCTAGTCAAGGCAGACGACCATCCACCAGGAGTCGGGGTCTGCTCGAGGTTTCTGCCTGTTAAAAGGAAGTTTTTCCTCGCCACTGTTTGCTCCTGGAGGATTCTGTTGGATTTCTGTAAATTGGTTTGAGAGTCTGGTTTAGACCAGCTCTATATGTAAAGTATAAGTTATGAGATAACTTCTGTTATGATTTGGCGCTATATACATAAAATTTGATTTGATTTGATTTGAAAACATTGCTTAATTCTTATAAATTCTCAAACACAGTTGGTGATGGTAACACATACAAACACTGGATGTCACTGACCATAAATTGAAAAAAGAAGAAGTCTACTGAAAGCTACTGTAAAAACAAGATGGAAAACAAAGGGATTCTCATTTGTGGATGATTATACTAATGAAAACACACTAATGACTATTATATTCCGTTTCTGCAGTTAGCTACGTTAGTTCTTCCCAAATCTAACAGACTTGTCTAAAATTAGAAGCCCTGCTGACTGTGTGACATGAGGAAGGAGTTTAAGGTCCAGTTTGGCTCACCAGCAAAAAAAAAAAAAACAAAAACAAAATTGGTTAATTAGCAAAGAAATGAAAGCTATCAATCACATATTTCACTCCTCATCTGTCTGAAAACACCTAGTGTGAGGAAGCATTTCTGCAACCAATAGTAGATGCAGAATTTTTGTTTCTCCTGAGATCAACTGAGTTACAATATGCAGAATAATAATTATGGATTTTTTTTTCTCAATGATGCAAAACAAACAAACAAAAAATACTGCACACGGCAGCTTTAAGGGTAAATGAGAAAATGGAAAATTTTTTCAATGCTTATGGGAGTGTAAGGAGATTACAACATTGTGAAGGGAAGTACTATATGCAGTATAATAAAAGTTAATTATGTAAAGGTATCATGTAAAGAAGTAACTGCATCATGCTTTAAAATGCTGAAATAAAAGCTGTTCTGCAGAGTAGAAGAGGAACACTTGATAAATACACTATCATGACTCTTATTAAGTGCAAAATAAATAGATTTAGTAGAGTGAAACTAATTCATGGGGTCATTGCAAGTCTCAGATCTGCATTCTGACCACAGACTTGAATAATTTATGAAATCCGTTCCGCTGCGGTCTCTGTAACAATGAGGAGATGACGTGTCAGGTGACATGTATGAGTAAAAGGTGAGCAGTGAAGCCAAGTCATTGCTCTTGGCACAGCTGAACACAAGAGCACCTTTACAGAGGCAGAATAATAAGGAATGTGTCTGCGTCATGCAGGGTCACACTGACCAACACATCAACAAAATGGCAGCAGAGCTACAATGGGAACAAGTGCACAAAGGACACAATACAATGTCAATGATGCACGGCAAAATGACATATTTCAGTTTTATATGAACTCATCTTTGTACATGCAACTAAAACATCCTATGGTCACTATTAACCAATACATTTATTTTTTACATTTTATTGAATAATATACAGTAAATGTATTATTATTATTATTATTATTATTAAATATATGCTAGTTTAAAAATGATTTGAAAGTACAACTCTTTGTCTGAAGTCTACAGCCATAATAAATGATAATAATGATGATAAATTATAAATGACAGCATCTGTATATTGTCAATGAATCTCTTTTTGGGAAACTCTATTTGGCTTTATAATGACCTACATCAACAGCACAATCACTTTATGCAAGACAGTAGTGGTTCCTGAGGTAGCACCTATTAATGATCCTGTCCTCTCGTCAGGGAATGCAGATACAAGACAGTGTAAACATAATGAATTGTTGGTGGAAAAGGAATCTTTACAGTAAATACCAGGAATCACTTTGGTTTCAACCCCTAACTTGCACTTCTGTTCAGACTTACACTTCTCAGTAGTGGAAAACTGGTCAGATCACCAACAACACCGCCTTTCCAGGAACAAAAGTTTTAAGGGCGTTGTCCAGTTGACAAAGCAAAACAAGGTCATAACAATAAAACTGCTCTCAAAGAAATTACACCCAGTGTGATTTATACGACTCTATACCCTTGACTCAGGATATACTTGGAATTGTACTTTGGTCTAGGAATGAAACTACAGATCCAAGAGCCTGCTAGTTAACATTTAAACAGAACATACTATATTGTTTAATTATTTAACCCATAAAGACCCAAACAGCCACTGGTGACCAAAAGCATCTACTGATCTAAACTGTTTAATACCTGTTGATCCATTTATTCTATCAATCCATGTAAATAATTGGTGTAAAATACAGTTTGTCATATTTTCATGGTCATCAGATATGACCCATTTGGACGTTCAGAGGCTCCGTAGTTACCATGGAAACACTGTCATCTTCTACAACATTGATTCACCAGTAAAACCCATGGAGTTGGATCAGTGACGATGTTTTTACATTCAGATATTGATATTTTTGTTGAAAAAGTCACTTTTTATTGAGTTTTCTCTATTTCTCATATAATATTCCTCAACTTTAATCTGAGCTTTAATGAACATCTACATGATCAGTAAATGAAATATAGGTAACATACCGGATTTTCATTGAAAAACTGCAAAATGCAGAGGATAATATTATAATAAATGGTGATCAATCAATTAAGAACAGTTAAATATAGGGAAAAAAACAACCTGCCATGAAAGTAGCACTGGGTCTTTATGGTTTAAAATGTCTTTCAAATGTCATGATCAATGGAAAATGTCCATGAGTACTCATTGACATGAGTTCAAGGAGTTACCTCTTATGCGTAACACAATCTCTGTCCTCTTCTACGGCAGAAAAGAAGAAAACCAATATCCCAGATACCAAGAGTAAACATTAATTTTGAATTAAATGATCATTTTGTCAGGACTGTACAGTTTGTCTCTGGAAATTTCAGAAATTTTTTCTGATAATGTCAAGTTTTTGGTCATTTGTCGTTTATTCATGCTGTGTCTATGTTGTTTTTCCAGGTGCATCATGCAGGCCAGCAGAAAATGTTTAACATTTTCAGCATACGATCGAACCCACAACTAATAATCTGAGCTTTAATGAACATCTACATGATCAGTAAATTAAATACAGGAAAATACCTGATTTATTCTGATAAAATACAAAATAAAGTGGATAATGTTATAAACAAATGGTGATATATTACTTAAGAAAGGTTAGATATAGAGAAAACTTCATTTGGGAACTGACATAACAGTAGTGTTGGGTCTTTATGGGTTAATTAAACTGAATTAAATGTAAGTATCCATACCAATGGTTTTTACAGGGAATACTTAACACACACATGGTTAAATATTTAAGTGTACTTAGATGTAAATATGTAAATAGAAATGCAGCAGAACGTGCATGTAAATGTGTTTAGTGGTAGAGATGCATTCATTGACAAATTAAAAAGTAATGTGCCTGTGTTAGCTTTAGAGCAGCAGGGGCTGAATTAGGCAGACAGAGCACCAGAAATGAAACTACACACCTTCCTTCTACAGCTCAGTCTTCTCAGTCCAAATAGAGTAGAGCAGTAGAGACATGACCAGGTACCATCTAACAGGTAAGAAGATGCAGAAGTCTCCCACTCCATTGTGAACACACTAAAAGAAACATGTATGTAAAAAAGTAATTCCCTTAATACATACTGTACTTGAAGAATTTTCAGTTACCATCATTAGCTATTTTCACATTACTTTTAGTGTCAACACTGTCAGTTCCATTATCAGTAAGAGCATGTTGTGTTGACAAAGTAACTAAAGTGACTCACTTTTACAAACATTATACCATAAACACAATAAATACCATAAACAACAAATCAGCAGCCCTGCATCAGCCACGACTGCTGCAACATAGTTCACTCATTAATCCTGCAGCGCGTTCACTTACAAACGATACTTCCTCTATTGTCTGAGTTAACCTTTATCTTGTGCCCTCCTGTGTCTCTGCAGTAGTCATGCAGAAGCATTAAAAAAAAAGCTTCAAATAATCAGTCCACTAAACTCAGGAAAAGAGGTGGGAAACAATATCATATGTGTTTAGGTAACTGAAGAGACCAAGGTCATGTATGTTTTTGAGGACAGCTTCCAATCAATGAATTAAATCTTATTTAGAAATAACTGAATGTTTTCAGCTGCAAACTTTAACAAATGTGATATGCGTCTGAACATTTGAACTCACCTCAGTGCAGTTTGTACTTTTTTCACAATGACCCGGTTTCAATTCCCAGTCTGGGTCCTTTGTGTCCAGTCATCCCTTTCCTCTCTACCCCACCTTACCTGACACTCTTTCACTGTGGTTATTTTAGGTAAAAAAACAAAAAACAAAGAACAAATAGCTACCACCGAGACACGACTACAACACATTGATATCATGTCAATGGAGAGACGAATGTCCTGCCCCTTCTGCTGTGTCCCATGAGACCTAACTTTGGAAGAACAGCCGATACTAGACAGATAATTTTGTCTAACACATCATTTACACATATGATGACAGTAAAAGATAATTTTACAGGCCAATAGAGTATCGGTTTGTAGTTAAATTAGTAATGTAACATCCAGTTTTGTGTGAAATGGCTTAATGGACTGCATCGCTTAAACACCAATGCATGTCACCCACACCAAAATGGCTGCTACTGCAGCATATTTCACCTGTTCTCATAGAACAAGATGGAAATGTGATAAAAGAGGTGACAGTGGTTTCAAGTCTGGTCATGTTGAAGCTGCGGTGTCATCTTCAGTGAGTCTGAACAGATCTTGGACAGTTACGATGACATCACCTCGGTGATTTTCAGGTGTTTTAGTCTCTATAATTATATATTTTCACAGTGCGATACTTTGACACTTTTAAAACAAACTATGACTTTCATGGGTTGTAAAACTATCTCTTAAATTGACAAATACCATATGTATAAATGATGGTATAATTTAAAGAGGGATGCAAGAATAACTTATCTCTGGCTGTTGACTGTAACACTTTTTTTTTCTGAAATAATGGGCACAACATTAATAATAATGCATTAGATTTCTATAGCGCTTTTCAAGGCATCCAAAGCGCATTAAAGGGCATGTCTGCAGCTTTCTATAATGGTCATAGCAGTTATTATATAGTTTAACTGGCTAATGCAGACACAGGTAACCATAGTGACACTACACAAATGAAATGAAATAATCCTAAACCCATGTAATAAAGCTGCAAGAGCTGAAAACAATGGGAAAAATGCCAGAAATACAATATAATACAAAATGAACAAGGACAGTACAAGGAATGCATGAACAACGGGCCATTACTTCATGATTCATTATTTTTTGGAACATTATTTCATTGTAGAGGTCGACCGATATGGGTTTTTCTAAGACCGATGCTGATTTTAAAAATATTGTCAGCCGATATCCGATATCTACAGCCGATTTTTGAGGTCAATATTTAGGGCCCATTTTTTGTTTTTTTAAAAGCACATTGACCGTAAAACACAATCAAAACACTCAGATAATATAAGAGATAAGATTTTTATACAGCAATATAAATGAAATTATCAATTTAATTTATTAACATTTATTGAACTTCAAATGCTGCCCACACAGGTGCCTGATCAAATATCTTATAACATTTTTACTACTGATCAAATGTCGGCTTCCAAAAAAAAAAGGGCCAATATTAAAAATAAATCATACACTGGTAGATATATCAGTCTACCTCTGTTTTGTTGTTCATGGAAGTGGACCTGAAATGTTAAAAAAATAAAAATCAGATCACACTGGATGCAAGGGCTCTGTCTGAAAGCTTTCCTACTTTCCTTCAATGGAGAAAATCACTCATATTTGAAGGGTACAAAAGCCACTTTGGACAACATATGGGAAGCTTACATTCTTTGTATGGAACAAACAGCTTTGTCTAAAATGAGACAGGTTACAGTATGTATGTTTGGAAACAAGCAGAGTGTTTTTTGTTTTTTTTAGCTGTGATTTTTCAGTTTCATCTTTTAAATCTTTGAGTTGTAAAAAAAAAATCCATGAATAAACTATACAAGTCATTGTGTGTTACTGTGGTACTATACTCCAGCAAACAGTGATGCAAACAGATTATACTGTCGTCATATGATCCCCGTGGGTTTAACTTGCTTGGCAGCTCAGAGAATGTTCCTATTATTTTATATGTAGTCCAATGTCAAACAAGCCATTGTTACTGATGTTTTACAGGATGTGAAGCAAAATGGCTAAAACTGGAATTAGACTTCTAATCTGGACTTCAGGTGCAGCGGAGTGAATCCATATTATTGATTAGTAACACTGCAGTTTTTTCATTAAAATGCATTTTAAATCATCTCAGGAGGCTTTAACTCATACCTTAAAGAATTAATTTGGGGTTTTTAAATGGAGTTGTATATATGAGGAACTTCACAGTCATGGTGTATTACCTGCAATATACAATGCCTACTGGAAGCAAAGCTACAGTATGTACTACTGTGGACACAACCAGTAATAATTTTACCCACCTGAGGGTTTAAGTGAGCTTTCTGTAAGTGTTTCTGTAAGTATTTATAGACAGCCCTGGTGCTGAACCAACAGAGGAAAGTCATTTTCCTAACATTGTAATCCAGTATTGACTTGATCAGCTTATATGTATATATATAAACATATCTGTATTAGTGCCACTGGACTCTCTCACCTCACTCCTAGGCAGACTAAAGGCCAATAGGCAGAACAGATCATGATTGGAGGAAATCCCATTACACTGCTGACTGCCTGGCATCATCCTCCTCCTACGCGAAAGGAAATAGCACACTGCTTCATCTGCCTGGGAACTTTCATTCCAAGGAGACCAACAATCCATAACATTAGTTGTTTGTTTTTTAAATTTACATCTTTCACAGCAGCAGGTATTTCTTTAACCCTTATAACTACATTTCCCTGTACTGGACACAGAAACCCTTACAGATCTGTGTTAAATGATTCAGATCAAGTTGTTGTAAGAAAATACATAGTGTTGGAAAAAAAAGTTTTTGGACACCCCCATGCATTTGTGATGTATTACATCAAGAATCACTTCTAAGACACTGAATTGTGCAGTTCTCCCACATCCCTTTTTCTGCATGTGCACTGTTCTAAACTGGATGTTTTAAGAAAATAATGCCCCTTGAAACACACACAGTGCATGACATGATGACACTATCAACAATTTAGTTTTGTTATTTTTTCTTGTTAACAATAAACAAGAAACACACAAACAAAAAATGCATTTGTTTGTATCTGTCTGATGCAGCCACACGTTTTGAAACACAAAATATTTCATGACAACATTTGAGATTGTGTAAAATTTTAAGGGTGTCCGAAAACGACAGTCTATTTCCTTTTAGGCTACTCATATTTAATGTTGTCATTAAAATATATTACCATCAAGGGATAACTATAACAGTAACAATAACTACAATAACTAATAACTATAACAAAATTATGGGATTAAATCAATGGTGTGTGGGTTATTGAGTCATAAAGTCTGTCAGATTAACTAACATGAGTTTCATATGTGACGTTTGAGTAAGACTGTCATACAAATCCAGTGTATCATAGCAGGATTTAGAGGATTTCTCTTTTTGCGCATGGCCACGGTGCACGACCGACAAAGTCAGACAACAAGAGACACAAAAGTGCATTTGGACCTGTCTGTCCAAATCTGTGAGCACTGATCCACACCGGTCCTGATGCTGAAGTAAAACAGTATATTTGGGACTTACGCGGAATTGAATGACAGGAGTCTTCAGTAGCGTCCTCCTCTGCGCATGAGAGGTGCCGTGTCCACTGTCGAGTCCCAGCAGAGCGGACCTACACTCTGGTATAACGGGTTCAGTACCGGGCTGTCAGGAGAACAGGGAACACACATCACACTACTACCACCGGCTGCAGAGCCCGTCAAGCCTCTGAAGAAAACCGTTGACACGCAGTGAGATACCCTGTGATCCGGAGGGAGGCGGGGCGTCCAGGAGTATAGCCCCGTCAGAGGATAAGCCCCGCCCACAGCGCAGGTTCATCAGGAAGTTCGACAAAGACAAAACTAATGTCAACAACCGGATTCTCCCCCACAAATTTTTAATCACAAACAAGGTTAAGGAGGAAGTCTTACAAAAGTATACACAAATATTACCGAGCTAATCATTATATGCAAAACTGCTCCTGTTGTTAATTTATTTTGGCATTGATGTTATACTAAAAAACTATGGGCAGGTTTATCATTGATCATCTTACCAAAGATTTTATTTTACTCTGGGAAAATGTTGTTTTTAGTTTTCATAATTATGCTAAAAGAGAAGGAAAATGTTATTTTTTAATACATTTCTTTTTGTTTTTGGCAAAATATTTTATTCATAAAAGTAAATTTATGAAGAAAACCCCTTGCTTTGTTGTTGGAACTTTACTTTAAGCTCTTTACTAATTTGATAAATGAAAAGGCTATTTAAACATTTAAACTTCATGTTTTTTTTGTATACTTGTATACTGTTCTTTGTATACTCTTACTCTTTTTTTTTATTTAAATAGGAAGAAAAAAAGGGGAAAAGGGGAAAAAAAACAACTAATGTCAACAACATCAGAGCTTTAAGGCTCTCCTGACCATACCTCACAGTTTCACTTTGGTTCATCATAGACTTGTGTATACTACAGACTGTAAATAAAGACTCAGTATTTATAGTCTTTAATGTCGACCAAGGGGCAGCTCCACAATGAACCCAATGGGGAAGTGTCTTAACGTTTTAATACCACTGAAATATTTTTAAAGTAATTTTTCAGGGGTCATTCCAGTTTCATTGTTTATTTGGAGCTTCTAATAAGTAATGTAGTGGTCCATCTTCAAATCAACCATCCATTCATTTTCCGTTTTACAGTTTTCAGTGTGTAATCGAAGCTTGGAGGTTGTCATTCTTGCATAAAGTATTGGAACAGACAAC
This sequence comes from Apogon talboti, assembly GCA_037367365.1. Taxonomy (NCBI): domain Eukaryota; kingdom Metazoa; phylum Chordata; class Actinopteri; order Kurtiformes; family Apogonidae; genus Apogon; species Apogon talboti. Next base: position 2,930 of record JAPQRQ010066300.1, on the reverse strand, counting down.
TAGGAATACTTTCTCAACTTGAACTTGAACTACCTCTCAAGTTAAATTTATATAGAGTGTTATAGAGTATCTGCACCTTGACACACATTAAAGGTTTATTATGGTTAGAAGTGTCACAACTGCAGAGATGGATACCAATCATTCTCCAGATGCAGGAGAACATAGATCAAAAATTACATCAATAGTGAAATGAAACTGATCATTTTTACTATAACGGAGACTCACAATACAACTGCAATATCTGTCAAAGTAACTGCAACATGATTGAATGTTTGTGCAAGAATACAAAGAATACTTTTGTCTCACTCATTTTGAGGCATATCCCATGGTGTGTTTTTGTGTTTTTGCTTCTTTTATCTAACTTGCAACTTACCCCTACATGTGTTACCACCTACCTCAGTGTTGTGGTAGGTGTTGACATCTTGTATTTGACATTAACTCATGACCTCTGACATTCTTGCAGAAATTGGTACCACTTATAGTGTACAAATGTGAGAGAAATCAATAGAGTGTGGGTGTGGATTTCCAGGAAATTAATTCAAATCTATGGCTACATTCAGACAGCAGGTCTTAATGCACAATTCGGATTTTTTGGTGAAATCTGATTTTTTTGTGTGCTTGTTCATATTACACATTAAATGTGACTTCTATCAGTTTTGACTATGAACTGAATGCGACCCTGAAGTGATCTGCATGTGCAAGAGAGGTCCTGATGTAATACGTGACCATGCAGGCACTGTTCAGGGACACTTAAGCATGTCTTGTACCAATCTTGCAACATTAGATTTATGGAAAGATACCAGGTCTTAGTTTAAAGCAGCGTATGACTTTCATCACATTTGTAAAACCCCAGTGATATCCTAATTATCACTAATCCATTAGTATTTCTATGCTTACGCACCTGAATCACTTCCCCTCACGGTGAACAACCTTGAAGATGACTCCATCATAAACACAGTCCACTTGTTTACATAACAAACAAAAACATCATGTGGGCCTTTTCAGACATTTTGTCACAAAGTGCATTGTGGGAAGTGAAAGCGGTTCCTTACAGATTCGGCAAGAAAACGAGCCAGATCGCTACAACATAAAATTATACAGTCCATCAGGGTTGTTTTAAAGAATGGGTATAGTCGGTGGATGGCGGTAAAGGCCACATTTGGGTTCAGCAGTCACCAAGAAACAGACAAATTGCTGCTGTGTGGAATTTCCATTCCCACAATGCACTTTGTGACAAAATTTCAAAAAATTCCTGAGTGATGTTTCAGTTTGTTATGAACTGTGTTTATGATAGAGTACACTTCGAAATTGTTCATCGTGTGTAAGCACAGAAAGACTAATGGATTAGTGACAATTAATAATAATAATAATAATAATAATAATAATAATAATAATAATGGATTAGATTTATATAGTGCTTTTCTATTAACCAATTATATTCTAATTATATCAAAGTGCTCTCACATTCTCACTCTGGCGGTGGGGCAGACTGACAGAAGCATGGCTGCCAATTTGCGCCTAATGGCCCCTCCGACCACCACCAAACATTCACACTCATTCATACACCAGTGTGAGTAGCAGCACTGGAGGCAAGGTACCCAAAGACACAACAGCTCATGATTCAGAATGAGATTCAAACCGCCAACCCTTTGGTTATTGGACGACCCGCTCTACGTCCTGAGCCATGGCCACCCCATTACACATTTGAAAAAAATTTGTGATGAAAGTCATACACCGCTTTAAAATGAAGAAGTATATAGAATTATGATAAAATTGATTCACACTGTTTTTTGAATTTAAACCAAACCAACAGTTTTTTTTTTCCTGTGACCAGTGCACTGCCGGAATCACATACAAACACTACTTTCTTGCTGTTTCTTGTATATATGAGATACGGACATTTTAATCACTTTTTCAAGTGGAATAATCAGGCCAATTAAACTTGATCAGTTGGTTATTTGTGATGTCAGTGATAACACGTCATCCACCCAATAACCAGCCAAGGAATAGGTGAATCAGAAGTAAACCAAACACTTTAAATATGCTTTCAGACTTTAATACATGCAGCACAAACAGTGTCGTAAACATTAGCTCTTATTTGCAAAGTAAAATGTCAGTTTCATCCCATCCCCACCTTTGATAAAAATTTGTCGACCCTTAAAAGAAAGATGTCGACTATCCTTACCCCTTTGACTAACTGACAAATCAAGTAATTATGTACATTCCTAAATGTAATAATAAGGTTTCGGCTCTGAGAACACTTAATCTGGGTTATAGAAAGAGACCAAATCTTTGTTTATTATAGGAAAAACTGTGCAAAGTTATTATACAATTACTCACTATGTATTTGTTCATATTTAAACTAAACCAGGATTTTTTTTTATTTGGAGTCGGGATAAAAACCTCTACTCTCTTGTGGCAGCATCTTGGGTCTTCTATATGTACTGTAGCAGATCCTTTCATGTCTATCTATCTATTGGCTCTATTGGTGCTCAGAATGTACATCAATAAGAGATTTAGGATGATGAACATGAACTGTGAACTGGAACACACTGAATAACAACAAGGATTTGAATTTGGACCCAGTAGTTTTAGTTTTGAGCTCTTTTTTTTTTTCTAAATCAGTCCAGCTGCTTTTTGGCACCTGGTTGAACTCCAAATGGCAGTTACACAGTCAAAACTCAGTAAAAACACATTAAAGAAATTAAGAAAAAACACAACAACACTGCAAATAACAGTAAAAAAAAAAAAATTATTGCAAGTTGGTTTTACTCACTGCTTTGTGTTTTACCCCCATTCCACAGGCGGGTGGGGGGGTGTACTGAGCATACTCAGATGTCTATGGAAAGTAAAACGTCTATCTATCTATCTATCTATCTATCTATCTATCTATCTATCTATCTATCTATCTATCTATCTATCTATCTATC
>JAPQRQ010066286.1:0-16723 GCA_037367365.1 Apogon talboti | reverse complement strand
GTGTGTGTCTGTGTGTGTGTGTGTGTGTGTGTGTGTGTGTGTGTGTGTGTGTGTGTGTGTGTGTGTGTGTGTGTGCGCGTGCGCACACGTGGGTGTGTCCGAGCACGTGTGTGTGTGTCCGAGGCATCACACAAAATCTGGAAAGAGCTGACTGTTGCAGTTTGGCATACTTGTGTATTTTTGGTCAAGGAAGACAGTAGCGAAAACAGCAAGTTGATAGGATCAATATTTTGGGAGATATTAGTAATTTTGAAAAACAATAGCCTTACAACCATGTTGCTATGCCCAGAACGCTTTAGCAGTGACTGCTGGACAAACGTGGTACAGCATGCACGAATACACAACAGCATAAAAAGTAACACATCTAGAACCCGTGGATCCCCATGGGTCAACGTGCTTGTCCAGTTTAAGGAGCCAGAGAAGTAACAGTAAAGCCAATAAAAATGTATCGCCAAAACTCTACGTTGCAAATGTAGGTTTCATTTTGCAGAGCTACTTCTCTGGTAAATCCGAACTATTCTTGCACACCTTAGTCACTTAGAGAAAGTCAAAACAAATGCAAAAATAAAATATAACTTCTGAATGTATGAACTTCTAGGTAATTCCCATCTGACACAAACACATTTTGTTTCCTTGTTAAGTGAAAAAATAACATACTAAAGAGCAGTTTATGTGTTTCTTAGAGTTCTACACCAATGCCCACTACTTTTGTCTTGACTCATTTGTCTCCCTCATTAAAAGGGCGCTGCCTGCACGCTCTACATCCTATCACACAATGTTGAGCCTTCATTGCCACGATACGTGTGTGTTTAGGTGACAGAGACTAAATGATCCCGTTTGGATATGTGTTTTATTTTCCATGAGTTGATAATGGTTTTCCTCTCAGTCGGGCACAATCCCTTTAGTTACAATTTAAACAGCCATATCAGTATCTATTCTTCCCAGAGTCTCACTATGTCACTATGCGATAAATCACATCCCAAATATGGGATCTGCAGGAAAAGTGTGATTTGACCATTTCCAGAAATCCACTGTTTTACAATGACAAATGTACTCCAAGGAGAGTGTTCAAAAAAAATCTTTTCTCTTCAGTAAGACTAAAACTGAGGCATTGGGTTAATAAGGATTTTTTTAATTTTTTGCTTAATGAATCTAAAAATTTTACATTTTTACATTTAACTAAGTGCACCTGATAATGACTAAAATGCAGATGTCAGATAGAAAAGGCTTAAAAATATCAAGAAATTTACCCACAATGCAATGTTATTACTTCTTTATCTCAACATCTCCATTAATAAACATATTCTAGTGACAAACACAAACAAAATTATCTCTAAAGCAGGGATTACAATTTTTTGGAAAAGATCTCTCACTTGATTTTCTGCTTCAAATCGCTTCTTTAAATTAACACATTTAACTACATAAAAAACCTGCAAACTCAGAAACTTGATTTCACACCAGTGTTGACTTCATGGACACTACGAACATGGCAGCTTCGTGGACAGTTTATGAGTAAACTCATTGATTAGTCTGGATTACAACAGACAATCAGAGGGTCTCTGAGAGGTCAGCAACCAACAAAGAAATGCCTGAGGTTGTGTTTTGACCTCTAAGGCTATGTATCAACAGAACAAACTGGAACATACTTGCACAGAGCCATCATGGTAGTTTTAGTATAAATAAAAGCCTGACCTCTATGTAATATCATCAGAATCACTTTAACCTAAGTCACAAACACAGTAATTATACGTTAACTGAATCTGTCCGAAAACCTGTAATGAAACTATGTTAACTTGAATGAATATTGGTACTTCACATGATGAGAATCAATGTGTTACTATGACAAAATACATGATAAAAGTAGCTTACTGAATGTAGGTTTTACTCAAAAAAAAAGTTCAATTTTAAGTTTATTTGAGTAGGTTTTTACACAGGTGATTTCACTTAAACAGTAAATGTCATCAGAGGAAACAGTACTTTTACTTGAGTAAGAAATTCTTTACAGTGTACAATACAGTGCTAAATGCTTAAAGTCCATTTTTTCCAGTTTTTTTGTTGTTTGTGTACTAAAACTGTCATCTTGTTCCAACTTCTCAAATGTGGAATTTCCTTCTGTGTCTTTTCAACCTAATCTGTGTTTAAAGTCCCCAAAAATGCCCCCTAGGAATAATACAATAATGGATCCATGTGGTGACAGATAATGTAATGTATAGTGTTAAAGGTACAGTGATTTTGACAGTCTGTATATGTTTAAACCAAGGACAAAATATAGTAATAACATTTCAACAAAAAAAGTTAAGTACTGCCTGGTGTATTACGTGATGGGAAAGTGAATGTAGACGGAACTGAGTCACAGAGAGGAAGTAACATCAGATTCCCAACAAAAATAAACCCTCATCAAATTTCCTCATTCTTGTGACTGTGATCACGTTTTAGGAGTTTACATTTGACGTCCAACAATACTGACCTGACACAACAGGGTTTATCTGTTGTTAAATACAATGAATGAAACCCCCAGTGACTCAGCTTTTCTTCTTTTACCAAATAAAACTCTATGAACAAGAAATGCATAACATTTTTTGATCCTTCTAAGTCTGGTGAGAATAAAAGAGCATAACTTACATTTAATTTATATAATTATAATATATATATAAAATGATTTATATAATTTACATCCATCGAGCAAACAATCTGCAGTCGCTCATTGGCTAAAGTGTATTTATATTTTTAGAATGTTTAAGCCTGGTACAACAAATACAGCTGCATTTTTCTCTAGGCTTGATGTAGTTGTTCCGGAAAAGTCACTGCACATTCATTTGCCACACAGTGTTTATGGTGGCATCACAGAGGAGATGAGGTTAAACAGCACCCTCAGGGACATCAGTCAGCTGAAGGGCATTAGGAACAGAAATGCTGAATCATTTAGGTTCACTGTGGTGGCTTTTAGTACATGGACAAATCGATTTATTGGGGATATACAAGAGAAATAATTATAAAGTAATGTCATTGTAATAAGATTTTCTTAAACAACTAAAATGAATTTGGTTGAAGTGTTTTTCAGACATGTAACAACAGAATAACACATAAAATTATACAGTACTATGCAAAAATCTGTAGATTCAACAAGAAAATAAAGGAAATATGTGCACACTATTAAAAATACAAAAAAATAAAAATTTAACAGTGCCTATAGGCTGTAATTGGTATTTAGTATATTATAAAAAAATGTAGACCGGACAATAAGAAATGTCTGATGTACGTTCAACGAAGCCTGGTGTAAAACACAAAATATAATTAATGCAGTCTGAACAAAAGAATTAAAGACATGTAAAGTTCAAACGGAGGTCACACTAAATACTTAACACTTTGGAAATTCTGTTTTTAATACTGCATATGTTTCCTATATATCTTGGCTGTATCTTAATATGGAGACTGAGAAATGAATATGTGTGGTTATTAGAAGTTTGCTAAAACAACAAACCTAATGATAAGCTAGGATTTTTGCACAGTGCTGTATGTATAAGTACGGTTTTTGTAAGACCTGCTATAGCTGCTGTTCCATGCACATACAGGACATATCAAAATATGTGATAATATTCCGTATATTGTTTTGGTTTGTTGCGCAGATCAGGATCTAAAGTAGCTGCAATCATCTGCATTTTTCTAAACTTCTAAACTCTTTTATTCATGCAATTTACTATTTATCTATTTACCATGCATACAATCTCAGATAAATAGTACTCATCTCAAAGTCATTTTGTTTAATTATTTTAGGGCCACCAGTTTACACTACATGCTCTCTGGTTAATGTATGTTTATTTTATCACACCCATTAAATCATTTAAAACCAGTCCAGTTCATTAAAAATATGCCACTGAAAAATAAATTACTGTATATTAAAGGATAAGTGACTTACCACCAGGATTTCATCTGCATTCAGATTACTTCATCCATGTCTCTTCTTCTTTATTGTTGTGAGAAAAACTTCAGCCCTCCTTTTGATGCTTTTACAAGAAACAAGAGAACAAGAGGAGTTTATACACAATACTTCCCTCATACACAGGGCTGGCAGCCAAATGATACACCTGAAGTGACCTTTTGAACTTTATCTCATAGACTTGGCTTTGACAAACAGGAAACATAAAGTACAACCTGTATTTTACCTTAAATGTATTCACTTTACTTAAAAAAAATGTGTTCATTAGCCAGTCTCAGTAAAATACAATATAATATCATAATAACCTATTAATAATGCTGAACCCCAATATTTCTCTTTGTTTCAGTGTAAAAAAGTAAAATAACATGAAAATGTTTACATTTAAAAACTACCCTTTCACAAAAAATGTAAATAACCTGAATATGAACAACCTGAAATGTCTTAAGAGAAGAAAGTGTAATTTTAACAATATTATGGCTGTTACTAAATGTTTTGTGCCTTTATAGATCCACTGCAATCTGTAAATTGAGATGTGTAAATGATAAGCTGAGTCATAATATTATAATTGCACTTATTTTGTTTAGGAAATTACAGAATGGTCATGTTACTAATATTTTTTTATTAATGTAGTTTGTAGATATAAACATTTTCGTAATATATTTTTTCTTTTTTCACTCTAAAACATAGACAAAAGTTTGTGGTTATATTATTTATAGGTTATTATGTTATTATTTTACTGGTACACTGTTGATCATAGTGGGCTGTATGTGGCTCCCTGTCAGTGTTAGCTTAGCGATTACCTGTTGCTTCATTATGCTAACTGGCCAGCGCGCGGCGGTGCCTCGTGCCTCTCTCTCGTTACCCAGCATTCTGCGGGCGGTCTGAAAGAAGCGATCAACAGACACATCAAGGAAGGAAGAGATGCGGGTAGGTGAGTGAAGTCGGTTTAACACACTACGGGGACACATATTTCCACAGGAACGGGTCATATATGCCACATCACAGTTTGTATCCATACAATGGTAAGCGGACTCGGAGTGTCAGTGTCGAATATTAAAGAATGACACCGTGTTTCCGCGGTTTTAAACGGGTTTTGACTGAAAGCAACAGCGTGACCCGCGGTTAAAGTCGATGAACTGTGAGCGAAGTTGTCACCAGTGGAAAACAGTGTCCGGTCGAGAGCACCTATAGCATGATCCTGAATTCTGTGTGTGTGTGTGTGTGTGTGTGTGTGTGTGTGTATGTAAAGAGAAGCTAGCAGAGAGACAGAACCTCAAAGTGCTGTAAACCGAATAGGGGCATTTTAACAGTATGAGAAGCTGATATCTCTGCCGAAAACCGATATGTTACATAGAGACAGAGGCGAGCCTGTTGTTGGGTTTACGTCACTTATCAGCTGTTTGAGTTAAAAGGACAACAGTCTTTTTATTTTAGGGGAAAATAGACATTCAGCATCGAACAAAAGGACTGAAGCACAGCGCAATACAAGTTAGAAGTCTAAGTCAGAATAGAAACCCACTGAGTGAGTATAAGGGGACAGGGCTTATTTTAAAGTAACCTTTGTCCTGTTTGTATTGGGAGTCAAATGACATACGTTTACGCATGTACAGTTTGTAGTGTGCAAATACCAATACTGATGTTTGAAATAATCTGTATGTTGTGTTAGGCTATGGTGATTTCATGAAAAGGACTGACAGAACGTACCTCTGATAGTGGCTGACAGCTAATGTTATGATTCTCAAATGGAATTGCTGAATTTGAAGGGGATTAATATCTTCTTGGTTATTTAACAAACTTTGGTGATGCAGATTTCTTTGAAGCCTTTTAATATAACACATCAGACGAACATTAGCCGCTGCCATCAGTGATATGTCATCTTGTTTGTCGATAATTCATCAGCCATCAAACCTGAACTGATACTGACATTACCTATGTTTGGCAGATATCTGTGCATTCACAAAGCCCAGTGTACATTGTGAAATTTTGGGCTCTCCCAGTTGTAAGATGAAAACAAATAGTCATATCTTTGGTTGTGGTTTAAAAAAAAAAAAAAACCTGGGTTCTATGTTGCACAATGAGGGAGGCTGAAAGAACAGTAGATTGTCTCAGTCTACTGACAAAGATGAGCTAAATACTGACAGTGTCATCTCACAGTGTGACTACTGCTATGCTTAGCACCCAACTGGGACGTACCATCAAATGACAAATGATAAATTTGTTAGATATGTTTGTGCATGATCCTACTAACATAAAGCTGTCTTTGTAAATTGCCATTCCAGATTGCCTTATTTTCCTGAGTCACAATCAGGTAGGCCCACCTTCTTCTCCTAACTCTGATCTTTGACTTATTTTCAATATAGATAAATATCACTATTATAACTGCAGGAGCATTGGCTTAGTTTCATTGCTTACAACTATAGCAGGACAGAAAGTGTTTGATGTACTTTGACTTGCATTGTAGTCTGAGATTCAGCAGATTGTATTATTGCACTGCCTGCATATGTGTCGTACCCAAGTTTATTACCTCCATGTCGCAAAGTGAGGCTGCTGACAAATTTACAAGACTGCTGAAATCGCAGTCTGCAGGAGCTTTAAGGACACAGAATTTTGTGGAAGTTAGGTTACCACTCTGTGCAGTTCCACTGTCTAATAATCTGAAGATTGTTTTCTTGTTCATTTAACTGTGGTGTTTATCAGCGCTTCTTCCACCACTAATTGATTAGATGCTGTAAAGTGGACAGCGATTCTGCATGAAGTGCACTTAGTTAAGGAATCCTCTGGAACGAAGCCAAACACAAAGAGAAATTCACTGAGAGACTATAAAGCTGCCTTTTGTTGACATTTACCTATGCAATCACAGCGTAGTATTACAAATATACACCAAATCATATTCACTGAGTTTACTGACCAAATATACTTACATATGCAATTCAACAACATTAATAATTTTATAATATGAGGTATGATGCCATTGAACTTGGCTACATGACTGTGTGACACACAGAATACCTACTTTCGAGACTGCTGTACAGAGAATTTCATATGCTTAAAAATCTATTCACCAAAAATGACAAAATACACAGTATGATAGAGCTTACAGTATTTATGAACAGTGACAGAACTAGCATCATTTGTCCTGATTTCACTCTCTGCTCCAGGCTACAATATAACTGTAACAGCTGCTGTTGACACTGAAGAGATTTTCTACTTTTCAGTCTATTTAAAGACACACTGTCACAATTGGCTATGTGATGGCTTTAATTTAGCTTGTTAATGTGAATTTACATGCATTTGTTTGTTTTTGAACATAGTTGGTGAAAACATAAAAAAAAACTGTAGAACTGTTCGGAATTTCCATGGCGTGATAATGTACTGGAGTCATACTTAGCATCATCCTTTCTCTCAGTTGCTGTGTTACTTTCTAAAGTGCTGCAGTCTTATAATGGTACTGAAACCCCTGGTAAAGGTTCATTGTGCATACAGTGTGGTCACTGTCAGTGAGTCTTTTTCAGTTCCACATATGATTGCCCAGTTTCAGATAACACTACCCTCATGCTGCACTGGAACTTCAACCTCTGACCCAACAGATAACAGGGGAATCAGTTCAGCAATGAGTTTTGTTTTGTTTTGTGGTGGATGAGGTCATTAAGGTTTATGTGTTTACATGGCGCATCACATGTCTGTGTTGTGCAGATAACTACAGCAGCTGATATAAAAGATGTTTATGGAAACCCCCGCTCTCATCTTTCTTTTTCTCCCAGCCTCAGATATGGACTGCAAGGTTGTGTTTGCAGCCTTGGAGACGGTATGTGAAGACAACATTTCCGCTCTGTGTGGGCCCACTGATTTGCCTTATGGCACTGTTGCCGAGCGCTTGATTACATGTATGAGAGAAATTCAGGAGCATGGACGAGCCCTAGAGCCTGTAGTCGCCAACTTCACCACCGTCTACCACCATTATGACTTTGACGCACAAACGCCTGGGAATGGCTATCGCACACTGGTCAAGGTATGACTGCTGTTACCAGCAACGTATCCAGGCACTGTTACTCAAATATGAATTTCAGATGCTTGTTCTTTATTTCTGTACTTCTGTTTAATGTAGATTTTTAATTGTGATTTGCTAAATCTCAAAGGAAAATGCTGTACGTTTTACTCCACTACTAATGGAGTTCCACAGTATGAAAGGTTTATATTACCAATCCTCTTCCTGTCAAGTTAAAAATCATATATCTCCAAATAAGTTGATTTTTAATATTTGTGATAAACTGAAGGACAAATTGTTTCTGTATGGATTCAGTCCTCCCTCTTAACATAAATATACTCTTTAAAAGCTCTCTTGAATTAGTTTGAAAATACAGTGTCTCAAAACTGAAGACGGAGCTGAAATCCAACAGTAAAATGAATACAAATACATCATGTGCTGTATATAGGACGAAAGCTCTGACACACCATTTTACCGCACAGTGACTGCTTTTACTTCTCATACTTTAAGATCAATTCGATGATAATACTTAATAATGCCCTTACTTAAGTGAGTAAGTAAAGTAATATAAGAAAATATAACCATGTACTATTTTCACAGTGTAATAGTAGTTATTTTGCAGGACATTAATATTTCTTTATAATACAAATGTTGAATAGACTGAATAGACATTTTTGTGGCAATAAAATAAAATATTTTTGCTGGACTTGAAGACTGTGATCAGCTGGATTTTGGAGATACGAATAGTCCTATATTTATGAGAACTGTGATAAGACTTTTTTTTTCCTCCTTTTAAAAACTGCTGTTAGTTGCATGTTGGCAGGAACATTTGTATTCCTCATCCTGTGTTGTATTTTCATAAAATTCATGTAGTGTTTTTCTGTTCTCCCTGCTTCAGGTCTTGCAGTCTTGCATTTTGCACATCATTCACAAGGGCCGTTATATTGCCTCTAATTACAACAGTGCCTTCTTCAGAGCAGACCACAATGCCTCTGAGATGGAGGCGTACTGCATTGCCCTGTGCCAGCTGCGTGCCCTGCTCTACCTCGCCCAGAGGCTCATGAACGACAACAACTGTGGCCAGCTGTACTCTCTTCAGGATGAGGACCTGAGCCACAGGTTTGTGCAGGAGTACAGCTCCATGCACAAGGCTTGTTTCTACGGCCGCTGCCTGGGCTTTCAGGTCAGACAACAGCATTCATTTTCTAGGAGAATAGGTATTAGGAGACCACTAGAGTGAGACAGAAAAATGTATGTTATTCAGTCACACATTATGTTGTCATTTATGAGAATAACATAGTTTGAAGGTCTTCATCTACCTGCAAATATTGTTCAGCTAATCTGCCATTTATTCAGACGTTTTTCAATTAATCTTTTATTCTTATAACATGTCTAAAAACATCAGAAATGCAACGATGACAAGGCAGGTGTATGACTTTATAACTGACTGTATATTGGAGAGTGTACAAATGCCATGTACCTCGCTGTGGTCTTTGTTGGTTAGCTTGTGAGAACTGTGACAAAGATGTTTTGGTTAGGATTATTGCACAAGTTAAATTACTGTTGGAGAACCGTTGTAGTGTTGTACACTGAAAGGAACCTGTTTTTGATAATTACTGGTTAATACTTCTAGGAGAGACTCTTCATTGTATTTGAAGACTGGTGGGTTGAGATCTTAATCATAAAACTGATGCTTCATCAGTCAAGATAAAGAAAACTACTGGTTTTATACTTTTGCAGCTTTTTGCAGCTTTTTAAAATGCCTTTTGTGGATTGTACTTGGAATTTGTTCTTTATTTTCTCTTATAAATAAAGGAGGAGCCAGTGTCCAAGACTGCAAGAGTATATTTATGTCTGGAGGAGAATTTAAGGCAGAATTTCAAACAAAAATTTTGTTTCTAGAATAAATATGTCAGACTTTTTTTTTTTTTTTTTACATGTATGGGGATCGAAATGTGCTCCTTTAAATTGCAGACTGTACACTTTCTAAACTACATACTTACAACACTTTTTTCACAGTATTGAATCAGTTATGAAAGTATAACATATTGATATCATTGGACTAATCACTGCAGGTCTTGTTCTTTGTTCACCCTCACAGTTCTCACCAGCACTCCGTCCATTCCTCCAGACTGTTGTCATAAGCATGGTCTCTTATGGTGAAACATATGGAAAACAGCAGTCAGGTTTAGGTGAGTCCTGTAGTCTTGGTGTAGATGTCCTGGTATTCATGGCAGTGACGTTCTCAGGGTTTGTGTCAGCTCTTCCAGATATGAACATCCTTATTTCGTCTTCATTCAGGTATAGCGGCCCTGTCTCTGCTCACATCAGGGAAGTATGTCATGAATCCAGAATTGAGGGGAGCTGAGTTCGAGCGGATTACCCAGAACCTGGATTTGCAGTTCTGGAAGTCCTTCTGGAACCTCACAGAGTCTGGGCTTATAACAGTAGGCACGGTCAAATATCCTTCTTCTCACTCTCTGTAACATAAAGTCATCTCCATTGTTTTAACTGCTTGTCTCCCCTCATGTCTTACTCTGTTCAGGGCTTCAACAGAATTGCGTCTAACCCAGTGCAGGTGAACTTTACACTGACTGTGCCTCCTGAAACTCTGCACCTTCCACTGGCCTCAGACCCCACTCTGTCTGCCACGGTGTCACCTCCACTCGCCCACTGGGGCCCTGGTCCGGTTCACATGCGTCTCATCTCCTATGAGATTCGAGAAGGACAGGTGAGGATGTTTGTGATGAGGAACATATGACAAGAAAGAGCAGTGATGAATAAAGAATATTATGGATGTGTTCCTTAAAGAACATACTGACCAATACTAATACTCGTTTATTTTTCTGAGTTTTATAATTTTATGTCTCATTTTGGTTTCCCACATAATACCATTTCGATTAGGACATGTAAAATTTCAAGCCTAATACAGTTAAAGCAGCTGTAATTAATATTTTATTATATTAACAGCTGATTAAATGGCTGCTTGGATGATCTTTCTATTCTGTAGGACAGTGAGGAGCTGCTAGCTTTTTCTCGATCAGATCCTCTTCCCATCTCCGTGTCCCATCTGCCCTGGGTTCAGAAACAGCCCCGCTCTCCTTGGCTGCTCATTCATTTCCACGGAGGTGGATTTGTGGCACAGACTTCCAAATCTCATGAGGTAATAGTGCTATAGTTTCCTCTACAGGACATGGTAACAGTGGTTATATCCTTTAAAATTCTCTTGTAAGCAGTAATAATAAACACATCATATAAAGTTACTGGATAAATAGCGGATAAAATACATTGAATTTATTCAAGTGGTGAGTCTTAAAACTTAACTACTCCTTTTTTACCCCTCTTATCACACTTCTTCTTCTTCTTCTTTGTAGAATTATCTTCGGAGCTGGTCGAAGGAGCTCAAAGTTCCTGTCTTGTCTGTAGACTACTCTCTGTCTCCTGAAGCCCCCTTTCCCAGAGCGCTGGAAGAGTGTTTCTACGCCTACTGCTGGGCCCTCAAAAACTGTCATCTGCTGGGTTAGTACAGGATGACAGTATATTATAATAAGTCAAAATCATGAATGAATGCCACGTATTTCAAAAGAAATATGAGGATAAACATGTAGTCGATGTGTACTTTTGAGTGAGATGATATTCTAACCCAAGATTTTAAGGTTTCATTTGTTACTTACAAGAATACAAAAGGCAGTGAAATAGACTGTCAACTACAGTAGAAACATGTAATATTTAAAGTCCAACTCATGGACGCAATTGCACAAATATTTAAGGGGAAGGTGATTTAATATGTATTTATAAATATATAATAAAGCATGCATTCTCAGTATGCAAGCTGTGGGAAGGTTAAGCAAGGGTAAGAATGCGTTGCTGTGAAAAATGCTAATTTCTGTGCAAATGCATTCATTAATGTAGAAACAACAGACTGACACTGATTTCATCTGATTCATGATATAATTAACCTGAAAATCGGCCAATATCAATGTGATAATATCAAGTGAAATACCTAGAATATGGTTTTTCATGGATGGATTTCCATGAAAAACCATATTCATTATGGATTTCTTTCTGCTTTATTAATCACTGTTTAACTCAGAAAAAACACATAAACTTGTCCTTTAATATATTAAATCCCTTCCTCAATACATGGACTAATACATTTCTTGTCACTAAATATCCAAAAAGTTTCCTGAAATTTGAAGTTTCACTGACCTTGGTTTGTATTATTACTGGTCTTTTCAAAGCTCAAGGAGAGAAATCTTATTTACTGAAACTTCTCAATGAAACTGTCAGAGTCAGAGCACACAATATGGCCATTCACACGCACAATATTGTGTGCAGAAATGTAAAGGACTTATTAAATGCATATGACTTGTGTCTGTCCATTAGGCTCCACAGCAGAGCGGGTTTGTCTGGCAGGAGACAGCGCTGGAGGAAACCTCTGCATCACTGTGTCTATGAAGGCCATGAACAGCGGCATCAGGGTCCCTGATGGTATCATGGCCGCCTACCCGGCCACCTTGCTCACCACCGACGCCTCGCCCTCTCGCCTGCTCACGCTCATCGACCCACTGTTGCCTCTGGGCGTTCTTGCAAAGTGCCTCAATGCCTATGCAGGTATGTGGGTGTTCGTGTGTTCACAGTATTAATGTGTGCTGATTCATGCCTCATTTACCACCAGAGTCCGGCGCCACCGGAACAAAAAAACAAAACGTCAGAGGGATTTATGTGTAAACCGGATGATGTGGGAGGACAAGAGGATGAAAATGAGTAACTAACTCCTGCCACTTACACTGTCAATCCAAGAATCACTTCTGCTACCTTATATAATACCTGTGTCACCCACAGACAAGTAGGCTTAAGTTCTCACTACTAATTTCCTTAGTTGATTTTATTCCATACCACTCAGATCACGGTTTTACAGTGTTCTCTTCTTTATCACAAGCTAGTTCATGTTGTGTTCCTGTCAGGTACAGACTGTCAGACGGTGCAGCCCATGGTGGGAAATGGCACTGTGAGCACTCTGGGCAGAGACACTGCCCTGCTGCTCAGTGACCTCACACAGGGAGCCTCCAACTGGATCCAGTCCTTCCTGGACCCGAGGCGGTCTTCAGGCGGCTCACCATCCTCGGCTCAGAGAAGGAAGCTCGTGAACAACACCTCCACCACAAAATCTGGTAATCACATGGATTACCCAGATGACTTTGAGCCCCTGCGCTCTGAGAGTCTGGCTTACGTTCACCCGACCTCCTGCCCCATCATCAGAAACCCGTTTGTGTCTCCTCTTCTGGCTCCTGATCAGCTGCTAAGAGGCCTCCCGCCTGTACACTTAGTGGTGAGAGCCACTTCATTATCTTCCTGTATTTCAGCGTTCTGTAGGCACTACTGTTTCCTGCACCTTTGGGGGCATCTAGTGAATTTCTTATTTGTGTTCTTTAAATTATTCAGTAAAAGTTCTGTAATGTAGTTTTCAGATCATCTTGCTGCCCCCAAGTGGGCAAAAACAAATTATGTTGTCATTTTATCTCAGCCCACAAGTGCAGACAACCAGGAATCACACAGATCAAAAACCTAGACTTCAAAAACAGTACCTACATATGAAATAAAACCACTGAATATGATATTTCAGGCAGTTTCAAAGACTAAACTAATATGACATGTTTTAAACTTAGGGAAAGGTTTTAATTTATAATGAATATGTCCATTTCTTGTCATAATTTGCTTTTTACTAACTAGAAAAATATATCTTTTACAAAAACAATAGACAATTATCCTTTCCCAGTATGTGTTTTTTTTTTTCTCTTCTGTGTGTCTTTTCTGATTCTTCCATGTTTTCACACAGGCCTCTGCTCTGGATGCCTTACTGGACGACTCGGTAATGTTTGCCAAGAAGCTGCGAGACATGGGTCAGCCTGTGACTCTGGCAGTGGTCGAGGACCTTCCTCACGGCTTCCTCAGCCTCTCACAGCTTTCCAAAGAGACTGACATCGCCGCCGAAATCTGTGTGGCACGGATAAGGGACATTTTCCGGGAAAATAACACATCACCTGCTTTACAACAACGTCCAAAAATGGAAGGAGCTCACCAAAGCGCCGGGCCTTCAGGCTGATGTTTGCTGCTCTTGACTCTTTTTTTTTTTTTCTTTTCCTGAAATAAAAACAGATCTCACAAAATGCACTGAGAGAACTGCAGCACATTCAAAAAAGATAACAAAAAATTAAGATTATGAGGAAAAAAACAAGAGCAGTTAAGTTGGACCAGAGGGATATTGCACTTGTAACCAATATTGTATGACATTTTCTGCAGGTATTAATGATGGAAACATTAAAAATGCACCTTTCTGCAATTCACAGTTAAATAATAGCTAAAATTAGAAAGTATTTTTGTAATAAGACTTACACAGGTAAGGTCTGTATCAAACGCACATGAAGAAGAGTATTCTGTAAAAGAAACTTGGCACTAAAACAACCAGCCATTTCAGCAGTTTACATGACTTCAGTTAACGGAGCTGCCGTGCCTTGTGTTTAAAGCTATGCTTTGTTTGCATAGTCTTTGTTTCTCAAGAAAAGCTTTATCTGCAGTACATTAAAGGTTTACACATAAACGTTTACACACTGTATTGCACATTTTAAGGCAGTTGTACTTTTTTAAAAGCTACAGAACTATGGGACAGGATTAAACTGAGGATTTTACCAGGAAAATAAGTCAAATAGCCTCCAAGACTGAGATCGTACATTAATGAGAGAGAAACGTGAATGTTGTCTAAGATTATGAAGTCAGACACCTGCAAGAAAACACTTTGCTGCTCTGATGGTTAGTGAAGCGAAAACTTTATTGAGAACTTAGTGTCTTTGCTTCGACTTCTCTTTTAAACCATATTAATTCTTGCAGAGGCTAAAATATTTTTGTGTATGATTTTAAATAGAATCAACTCCAACTACTATTCAACACATTTAACATTGATGAGGTGAAGTTGAATTTTTCTTTCTAAGTAACTTCCATATTCGATGTGTAAACACAGACCTTATCTTCAGCCGTGCAGATGTAAAAGAATGTCTGTGTCTGTACATTTGATACGAGAATACCATCTGTGCCATGAACAGTACTACAACCTGTATTAACTCGTGTCCAGCTATAATTTAACGACATGAGGTTGTGTGTTAACTGCTTTTTTTCAGCTTTTTCAATCAACAGCAGCACAGTCAATGACTTTATAATCTCTGAGGACACCAGCATTTTCTCTTGTACACTTTTAACCTTTTTTCTGTAAATTGGTGACTTAAATCTGGGAAGGTCTGAGTTTTACTTGAAATATTACCCACAGCTATTATTTAACCTGCAGTTGGCCAAATAATAGTATTGTACACTGTATTTGGATTAAAAGGATAACTTCATTTTTCAACTCGTCACATGTTTACAATATATTGATCGGGATGCCTTATTAAATATTTACCAGCAGTATGTGATATAAAGAAAATTGATTGATGGGTGTTAAAAAATGTGTTTAAATTTAAACATGTGAATCAACATTTCTGTACCTTAATACAAATATAAAATGAATGTAAATATTTCCAAAGTACTGCAATATTTATGAAGTTTTATTGTCGAATCAAGTTTCCCATGTAGATTATTATGATTGTACATGTTATCACCCATAAAATAACCCAAAGGCAGTATGTTTTAAAGGTAAACACTCAGGCACAGTGTTTTGGCACAGCTTGACTTTTCCCATCTTTATCGATAACTATAATTTCTCCGTGTGCTCGTTTGCAGCACTTGTCAGAGTTCCCATATGTGTTGGCACCGTTTCCCTTTTCCTCAACGTTTTCTATTGGTGTTTCTTTAATATGAGCTGTCAGTGACGTACAGGAGGGTAAACACACACTTTAAATATAAGGAGATAATGCAGTACGTCCCTGTCTGGACATCTCTGCACCAAAGCCACTATGTTGTTGCTTGTTTTGCTTGTGTCTGTGGCTGCAAATGGTGAGTCTGAAACTTAACTTTCTTGAACACTACAAAAAAAAAAAAAAACAACAAAATGACCAAAATAAACTTTACCTCTTTATGTTCTGATTACTTTGTTTTTTCTTTTTTTGGTGTGGTATGAGTGGCAAATAATGTACAGTTTAAAGGAATATACTGTTTTCTAGTTGGTTTAGTTCTTATTTCTACACTTTTGTCTGTCATGTCTTGCTTTCGTCTACACAGCTGCCCTCGGCTTTGATGATAAGATCGTCGGGGGATACGAGTGCAGACCTCACTCCGTGCCCTGGCAGGTGTCGCTCAATAACGGCTGGCATTACTGTGGAGGAACCCTGATCAATGACCGCTGGGTGGTCAGCGCTGCACACTGCTTCAAGTGAGGATCACTTTAGACAACACTTTTTTTCATGAGGTCATTAAGGCATCATACAGTAACAGCACTGTGCAAAAATCTCAGGCCACCAAAGTTATAATGAACACAGGCAACTCTGTCTCTGTTAAGATACAGCTAATATATGGAGGAAATATGTGTCGCATTAAAAACAAAAGAGTGAAGTATTTTGCACATAGCACATCTGCATTATGATTATTTTCTAGTTTTGTTATTCGTTCTATTTTAATAAAGAAAGAAAAATTTTTTGTAGATATTAAATCAGAAGTGGATTAGGTTAGGTCATCAGGTTATAAATGAGGATGGTATAGGTGCATTATGTACACATACACTACTGTGAGAAGCCATACCCAACATTAGGTTTGTTGGTTTAGTAAAGTTTTAATGACCACACATATGCATTTCTCAGTCTCTGTATTAAGATACA
>JAPQRQ010066216.1:0-16732 GCA_037367365.1 Apogon talboti | reverse complement strand
AGAATAGAATAGAATAGAATAGAATAGAATAGAATAGAATAACATGATCAGTCACAATCAGCAATGACAATACAACAAAAAACCTCAGTCACACATTCCATTGTCACAGCGCAAAGTAAAAGAACACTACATCATGTTAAAATGAGATGTGCAAAGAGTCAATCCCTGAAAAAATCCCTGAAAAATGAGTTTGTAAAAGTTAAAGTAAAATACATCCTTGCCCATAAAGCTAAAATAATTTTATTTTCAGACACATTCCTCTTTTTTATT
Organism: Apogon talboti; assembly: GCA_037367365.1. Classification (NCBI taxonomy): domain Eukaryota; kingdom Metazoa; phylum Chordata; class Actinopteri; order Kurtiformes; family Apogonidae; genus Apogon; species Apogon talboti. The sequence continues at coordinate 16,462 of JAPQRQ010066216.1, read as the reverse complement.
CCTATTTATACACAAATAATCACCTTTGACCTGATGCAATGATTACATAGTAAGTCCCAGTTACACTTGTTTTTTGTTTATCAAGAATAAATCACATTGTCACAATCATTTCATAAGAAGTAAAAAAATATATATTTTATTCCAAACAGTGAAGTTCCACTTAACTCATAAAAATGGGGAACAAGACCTGTCAAACAAAACTTGAAAGCTATGAAAGCTGGAAGCTTAGTTTTATATTTGCGTGCTCTGAAAAGTTCCCCTGATGGAAAAAAAAAACTCATATTGAGTGAAGATTATGGGATGGGTCTTTTACAAGCCATGAGAAGAGTAGATAAAGAAGGAAAAATGTATATGTATATGTTAAAACATGTAAAATTATGCAAATATGAGGGTTTATTTTGGAGGATTATGGAAAGGATGTGAATTATCTTGAATTAACTGTTTCAATAATGGGTTGTTGATTGGTCTATGTGTGTATTTTTGTGAAAGTGATAATGATAATGACAAACTTTACTTCGAAGATAAGTAGGAATATAATGCAAAGGTGGACAAAAGGCAAAGAGAAACCACAAATTAAAACAGAACAATCCAGAATATGGAAGGCAACAACCAACCAAAAATGAAAAAACACACAATGTACAACTACCTCATTGTGGCTCCTCAACAACACATTATGTCTGAAATGGAGCAGGAAGAAGCCAAGCATATGCTGTATATTGTCCTACCCCGACTTTACATGACTAACATACAGCCCATAAAAAAGAACAGATCACTAAGTTACTGAAAAAGAGCTGAAGTTCTAATATACCATACACAAAACAGCTGGACTTCCTTCTTCAAACACTTCCATTACCGTCCTGGGTTAAACTGCTGCTCCTCATCCTTATGTTTCTTTAAAAATTGTATTTTATATATTCCTTTGAACTTACTTATGTTTTTACTTTGCTTTAATTCATCTGTTCCATAACTTAACCCCTGTGATTGAAACACACATCCTTTTTACACTATGCATTTTTAAATCCAGTTTCCCTCTTAGCTCATATCCCTCTTCTCTCTCTGTTTACTGTGTTTTGAACTGAGCTGCACTCTCCGACTTCTCTGGGACTGCCTTTCATTTGCACATTTGCTATTTATTTGCACACAATATTGCACATGAACTGCATTCACACTGCACATAGTGTTTTTATACTTCTTTTCTATATATGATGTACATAGTCTTGATGTACATATTCTTGAGTGTTTTTTTATTTTTTTATCTAGCTGAGAACTACCTGTAAGCAAAATTGTGTTATGACAGTAAACGTTCCTGAATCTTAAATCTTGAGAACAAAAATGTGATGTTTTGGTGGAGAATAGTGTCAAGTCCAGACCTGCTCTGGATGTAATGGGTTCCAATGTGTGCTAGTTTTATTTTGTTTTGGGTTCAACGTTTCTGGTGTGGATACTGTACCGTGCGTTTCCTCTCTCTTATACTGTGTACTGCGTGACGTCACACTGGGACCTCCCACACGCGGAAAAGCTCACTTTCTCCCCGCCCGGAGAGAGAGAGAAACTAGAGAGAGAGAGAGAGAGAGAAGGTGGGAGGGAGAGAGGAGTGTGTATGGCTTCAGTCCACAGTGCTGCTTGCGGTTCTGCACATTTGACAGACTGAAATGACTGAGTGTATTTGTGCAAAATAAGTTTCTTTTAGGAAAAGGACTTCATACTTTATCATTCTGTTGGTTTCTCTTTTTTTCCCTTATTTTTTAAATTATTATTATTTTTTTTTACCTCTGCCGTTTTCCATCGGAGCTTAGTAGGCTGTGCAGGTAATGTGGTGTCACGGACTTTTCCTGTAAACCTGTCCTTCCTGCTCGGACTTTCAGACCATCCTCTTCTACTTCATGCATGCAGTTTTTATAGTTTTAATACTCACCCGGGCAGCCTGAATCCTTCTTAATCTTTCATTCCCACTTGGAGAATGCGCGCGCCTCTAACAAAGCTGACTTCAGGTTCTACAGTAAACGTCTCTATTAATGCATTAACATTAGACTGATACAGTTATTAACTTTACGGTGGATTGTAAATAGACGCAAAAACTTTGGAAATAATACACCTTAGCCAATAAAATATAAGATATATAGTTTTTAATTTTTAAAAAATATGTAGTTTTAGATTTGTAGACGTGCAGTAAGATGGGTGTTTTTTAATGCAGGCTGCGTAAATCACTTACAGGACTGGAATTTTGTTCTTCTCCTTAATCTTAAGGGGTTTTGGTCCATGCACAGCTCTCGGTAATCCTGCAACTCCAACATATTTCCTCACGAGATGTAAATAGTTGTATTTGCATGCGAGGAGTGATTCATAAACATGTCACTGTTATGAAATATATGGGGATATTAAAACTTTCTATTTAAATATCATGAATTATGGCTGCAAAAACGTGTTCCCATTTAAGGGGAATGCCGAGTATTTTGGTGTCTGGTGCAGAAGCCCATTCGTCATACGGACAATAAAGAGGGTTTTCGCCTGACAGTGAAAATTTATGGTTGCCCTTCTTTGCCCTAATAACTCACATATTGTGTCACGGACTGACAGCCCTTGCACAAAACAGCAAGCCTGTTATCAATCACACATCTTTGCATATTGTGAAACGTCCCCCCTTTTCCCCTGCCAGACAAAACGCTGAAAGCATTTTGAAGGAATAGCTCCGCTCATTTTTACTTTTTTAACCCCCCCACCAACACCCCCTCCCCCCCAACCACCACCACCTCTCACCAAGTCACACATTAAATTAATCAGAATTGTTGGGCGATGGGGGAGCATTTGTTTATTTAAATTACGCACAATCTGTGAATATGACTTATGCATTCATGGTGGAGACAATTATTGCTTGTTTTTATTTATTCACAGTTGTAAAGCTTTAGTCACAACTGCACACAGACCAGAGCGGGCCTATAAATAAATCTTATTCATCAGCAGGTTTAATAAGTTTTGTAAATTTTTAGACTAGTGCTTTTACGCAGTAGTTTTTTTTTATTTATTTACTTTATTAATAACTCATCCATAATTACATCACAGGATATGCACACACTGTTTGTAATATTTTTAATCTCCTTGACTTAAGTTTTTTTTTCTCCCCCCACAAAAAAAAAGAAAAAAATAACATGTTTGCCCCCTTGTACTGTCCACTCCAGGTTTTCTTGCTCTCCAAGTTGACCTGTCAAGCAGATTACCACAGAAAGAGATTAATGGCAGAGGCGGGTTGCAATAATAATCGTTTTGTTTGATGTGACAAGTTTGATAGGCGTTGATTTACTTACAAACTGATAGGCTTTTAATTGAGCGCCTCCATCCCGATTGAGATGAAAGGAAAACCGCATTGAAAAGCTGCCCGATTGCCCCGGAGCCTCAATACTGATTAGCCATCTCAGCGGTGAATAGTTCAAGGCATTTTCAACTTCTTTTCTCAGCGGCCTGACAGACCATTTCTCTTCTTTTCTTTCACCCCCGGTCCGCTTTTTCTACCTCTTAAAGAAAATAAATCATTTTCATTGTATGTAAATAAAATCGAGCTGACATCAATATAAAATGTCTGGATTTCTTTCTTTCTTTTTTTTTTTTTGTTCCCTCGTCTTTGTTATTCTTGTTGCAGATGACAGTGTGCCTGAGGCAGATGACAGGTTTTAACAGCACAATAGCAGATGCGTTTAGCCAAAATGGACAAGGCTCTGTTTTGAGTGACTGTGATGTTTCCACCAGCTTGTTACACATTATAATTTTTTTTTCTTTTCGGTGACTGTTTACTTTTGCAGATGGTTTTAACCTAACACATTTCGGACGGAGGCATTGAAATTTACCATGGAAATAAATGCGTCATTTTTTTCCCCCTTTCTTAAATAAAAAACTAAACAAGCTTTAGAAATTCTATTTATTTTTCTGTCGCCTATTTTAGCTTCATCTTAAGAAGATAATCGACCGATTGTGGCTCAAGTGTTTCAACACCTTATAGCATTTAACTGCTGCGTGTAATAGCCTATGCGAGGTTCACTGTCTGCAAGTTATTAAAGTTTCATCATGTGTCTCTTGCCACCTTCGAGGCGATTAATAAAGAGCTCAAAAAGTTACAGACTTTGTTGACCATGATTTCCCCCCCCCCCTCCCCCAAATGATCACAGATTTTTCTCTCCTTTGTTTTTTTTTTCCATGTTGGACTGAGTAGGTCAAGCCGCCTACTGTCGCCGCATCTAAAAAATAAATCTTAACTCGAGGACAATTTATTTCCCCTAAAACTCGGTGTCTCTAGCAGAATGCCTCTCTTCCCATTTGTTCTTTTCCCGCAGTCACACTGGCATGTAATCAGCCACAATAGCTGACATAAATCAAGCGATGGATTGACAGCGTCTGACAAATAACTGATTGATTGCGGTGGAGCCGAATTGACACTTGACGGAGGGGTGGAGACAGAAATAGAAGGGCGGTGTATATTATACTGAAAACATGTGACATTCACATCCCTCCATCACTACATTGGTCTATTCCTGTCAACGCTTGTCTGTTTAGGGAATTCAAGCTGAAGTGGTTGATCTTATGTTTGCCAGTGGAAAAAAAAAAAATCCCAGTGGCGGACGTGCGTAAGAGGCGCGCAGTGTGCGTCTTTGGCTTGGAGGAAAAAAGGAGAAACCGTTCATAAGGGTAACACACAAGTTCTGATTTCCAGACTTTTCCAGCATAAACCTTGTCTCGTGTTTAGTTAAGTTTCAGAGCGGCAGGGCGTGCGTATCAATAGAAAAACTTGAAAACAATGCACGCGTAAACGTGGATATTTTACACTGAAAAAAGGGCTCCGTTTGTGGAAAAAAAAATGCGTAAACGTTTCTCCAAATTAAGCCACGATCTCTAAATTCAGCGTCAGTTTTACTCTACACTATAGGGACTTTCTATTCCGTGCTGTGGAGTGCACCCGTAGCTCCACATTTAAAACAGCGTAAGCGTTCACAGCAACCACAATATTTCAGCGTATCTCCTCCCCCGAGCTGTCAAAATAGAGGCGCTTACAAAGAGGAGAACGTCACATCCCCTTGACCCTCCAATCACCTCAGGGTCCCATTTGATTGGAAGGCGGCAAAGGCTTTAATCTCGGACTAATTCAGCTGCTTTTGAAGTGAAAATTTCTACCAGTTCGTACTTCGGGAGTACAGAGCGAGGACCTGCAGACAGACGCACACAAGGCGCAGCGCTCATGGTGCAAGACGCAGCCACGGATCTGCGATAACCTCGCACGGTCTCCTGCAGCTGCCGCGCCTTGCTCCTTTACTACCAGGATTACCTATTACTGAAGCATTTTACGCTTTTTCCCCCCGAGAGAGGGTTTCGACGCTTTCTTGATTTTCTTAATGAATCTGACGAAAGCATCGCCGTTTAATTTCCTGACAATTGGGACATGATCACATCGCCCTCGGCGTCTATCCTGAAAAATAGTGATATTTGTGTAGCTTGGGAAAGCAGCAGTTCACGGAATAGCAGCTCAGCGAGCATCAACAAGCCTTTTCTCCACTCCGCACCTCCGTCTGATCCACTACGGCAAGCAAACCGACTTCCCATCAAGGTTTTGAAAATGCTTACCGCACGGTCGGGACACATTTTGCACCCGGAGTACCTGCAGCCTTTGCCTTCTACCCCGGTTAGTCCCATCGAGGTACGGAAAACAATTTTAAATACTTGGTTTTACTGAAATAACATCTCCAACCTATTTTAGTGTCATGCATTGCCTGTAACAGTGTTTTAAGGAGATCGCAGTAGTAACATTGAGCTCCAGTGTGTTTTAAGTGTCAGTAACTATTCTGTGTCGTACAAAACCCCGTAGTTTAATGTATTATAGCCCGAAACTGTAGTTTTGTTCACGTTTGAGCCGTGCGTAATTTCTGCGTGAACAAATCCGTTCGAAAACGGCAGATGTGTCTAATGTTTATCATTTTCTTATACTTGTGTCTTTTAAAAGAAAACATGGTGGTGTTTGTGTGTTTTGATAGCATTTATTAAGAGCAATTTCTTTTTCTTTTACAGTTAGATGCCAAGAAAAGTCCGCTGGCTCTGCTGGCGCAGACGTGCTCTCAGATCGGCAAACCGGACCCACCGCCCTCCTCCAAATTATCCTCCGTGACATCAAATGGATCTAGTGAGAAGGAATCTAAATCCGGTCCTTTAAAACTAAGCGACATCGGTGTGGATGACAAATCTAGCTTCAAACCATATTCTAAACCTTCAGATAAGAAGGACTCGTCTTCGGGCGTCTCGGGTGGAGAGAAGTCTGGTTTCCGAGTGCCGAGCGCCACCTGCCAGCCGTTTACGCCGCGGACAGGAAGCCCCAACTCGTGCACTTCAGCCTCCCCCATGCCAGCAGAGGGGAAATGTGGGGATAGGGATGAAAAGAAAGAGTCTGATTGTAATAAAAATGGCACTACGGACGGGTCTGGCACCACTAGCCACAGCAGGATAAGCGTGAGTTGTGGTGGAATAAACGTTGAGGTCAATCAGCACCAGGAGACGACGCCTGGCACTAAAACGACGTCCTCCTCGGACTCCTCTTCTGTAACTTCTGTATCCTCCGCATCCGTTCTTGGGTCAGGACTTGTGGCGCCGGTTTCTCCTTACAAACCGGGACAGACAGTTTTCCCTTTGCCTCCTGCTGGTATGACCTACCCAGGCAGCTTGGCTGGGGCCTATGCTGGTTACCCTCAACACTTCCTGCCCCACGGAGGGAGCTTGGTTAACGCACAACTGGCCAGTTCTCTGGGCTGCAGTAAGGCCGGGTCCAGCCCTTTGGCCGGGGCTTCCCCGCCGTCCATCATGTCAGCCAGTCTGTGCAGAGACCCTTACTGCCTCAGTTACCATTGTGCCAGTCACTTAGCGGGCGCAGCCGGTGCCTCTTGCACACACGACTCTGCAGCTGCAGCGGCCGCTAATGCCCTCAAGTCCAGCTACCCACTAATGTACCCGACACACCCCATCCATGGCGTTCACTCCACGGCACCTTCATTTAGCGGACACCCCCTGTACCCGTACGGTTTCATGCTCCCCAACGACCCTCTCCCTCATGTTTGTAATTGGGTGTCGGCAAATGGACCGTGCGACAAGCGTTTCTCCTCCTCGGAAGAACTCCTGAATCACCTGAGGACACACACTGCTTTTACTGGCGCTGAGAAGTTGATATCTGGTTATCCCGGGTCTTCATCTCTGGCCAGCGCTGCAGCAGCGGCCATGGCCTGCCATATGCATATGCCCCCGTCAGGAGCCCCCGGGAGCCCCGGGACTTTGGCTCTCAGGAGCCCGCATCACGCGTTAGGACTCAGCAGCCGCTACCATCCGTACTCCAAAAGCCCCCTGCCCACCCCCGGTGCCCCCGTCCCCGTCCCTGCAGCCACCGGGCCCTATTACTCCCCTTATGCACTGTACGGTCAGAGACTCACCACAGCGTCTGCGCTTGGATACCAGTGAGGAAAAGAACTCTGGAAAGTTTATAGAACTAAGAATGCAAATATAAAGACTTTTATATTAACAGCGCTAAACTTATGGGCGGGATCCGTGGACTTCAACTGTATTTATTTATATGTCGGCTTAAAAGCAGGCGATAATAGCTGCAAATGGAGAATATTTGAGCAACTCAAAAGTGCATTATGTTGAAACTGATCTCTATAGGTAAAGTGAAACACACACATGTTAGAGTACTAATTAAAGTAGGGGTCTTCATTTCGATGTTAATTTGAAATTGCTATGATTGTATTTGTTCTTATTTAATGTCTCATTGAAAAGAAAATAATTTACATGCATGTTTGTTTCTTAAATTTCAAATTGTCCACATTTTAAATTGCCGTTATTTTTCAGGTGTATACCTTGGAAAGAGAATTGGTATTTTTTTGTATGTATTCTGGAAAAAATAAGAAACAATTCTGTTCCATATCTCCGTGTGCCTCATTTTCCTCATTATGATTAATTCATTTGTAATTTATATTTTAGAAGGACTTAAATTAACCCGCTTGATGTTGTAAATTCTTTTAAGGCCCATATGTGAAAAAAAAAATCGGTCATACTTTAACAAATGTACACACACAAACAGGTCAATGCGGTTTAAAGCGTTTTTATTTGCTTCCATGCTTTATTATTTACTATATTCTTATATACTTGTTTTTTATGCCAAATAATTTAAAAGCTTTAGGCCTGTGTTTTAACCAGAGCACACGTGTTAAAAAGTCAGGACTGTGTAAAACTTACAGAGCGAATTGGGTTTTGTGTGTCGTTGTGTGAGTGTGTGACAGATACACACACACGCAGGTAAACTGGTTTTATAAAGTGAATTTAACTACGATGTTAAGTTTGCTGGTGGGTAATTTTATTGCTTAATTTAGGACGTGTCATTTTCGGACAGGTGTTCGTGCTTGTTCCATGTAGTTAAAATTGGGAAACACGAGAAGAAAAAAAAAGAAAAAGGAAAAAAGAAGATACGAGCCGCTTTATTCCAATTTTTTTATGATGACTACAAGGCTGCATGAAAATCTAAAAAATTATTTAACCAACTTAATAGAATTTCTGACACCGAATTTGCTGGCTGTAAGGTTTTACTGCAATTTACTCTTCATAAGTCTTTTTTTTATTTAGTAAAAAAAACAAAACAAAACCGTGTGGCTTCTGTGCCTCCACTCGGATTAAATTTCATTATGGAGGCCATAATGTAATTTATGTAAAACTGGGCTTTTTGTTACTGGTTTATAGATCAAACCAGTATGATACTAATGCATTGGATAATCATACACTCTTGTAAAAGACGGAAGACATTTCTATTTAAGAAAAGGCAGTTTTTGTTATTAAGAACAAAGTTGTGAGACATTGAGGACAACACACTTGTTTGTTCACGTTACAAACTGGGAAAAAAGTGCCATATTAAATTCCTATACAGAAAATGCAGATGAAGCTCTTTAGACGCAAATTTGTTTTTTTGCATTATGTTCATTTTTTTTAGACTATGAACCTGTATACGCGCATCTGACTTGACTTATGATGCGCATCAGCAAAATCAGCGCCTATATTTAAGCGTCACTGTCATCCTTTCGGAAAAGTCCGCAAATGTAAGTGTAATTGGTGCGTGGATAGACCAGATAAGTGCAGTCATGTAGCTGCAATTAATTATCCAGTCACCACCATAATAAAAACGGGTAATATATTTTAAATGTCTATAAAAGCCTGTCTTTTGGGTCTTTTAGACATACTGTCGTTGCTATAGTGTTATGTATTTATTTCTTTTTATTTAAGGTACCTCCTGAAGTATGCTGTCCCTTGTCTATCGCACAGCAGTTAGTCAGACGAAACAAACTCCTCTCATAGCGTGTGTAAGGGCCCACACGCGTCCTAAACTGATGTAATGACGGTGAAAGGGAGCAATTTCCATTTTTACCCACATCATGGTGGCTGTGCTCGGAGGTCCCCGGTGGAAGGCAATTTATCATGTGCCCCTCCCCCTGGCCCTGTCACTGGAGGAACAGGCAGGCACATGTGTGCATGAATTACCAACCCTCCCACCTACCCCAGCCCTCCCTCTCACTGTGGAGATTTGACACAGAGGAGAGAAAACATGGGGGATTAGAGTATGCAAGAGTCTTAAAGTACATATTCACTTTGTCCATCAAGGCGTTAGAGGTGTGCAGGGGAGCTCAGCAGAGCTAACATATGGGACAAATACGAGTATATTAGCAGATCAATCACTTTTCAGTGCTAATAAGTGGAAACGTGCACAAAAGTCAAATTGATTTTGGTGAGTTGTATGATGATATTATCAAAAATGATAATTTTATGGTAGTGAACTGAACTTTACAGTAAGTGAGCTGCACTTCACAACAAATACAACACAAAATCTGAAATATATGAGAAAATAACATTTCAACATACAAATATTGAAGTATTTAACACTTTGCATGGAATTTGAAGATGTTTTTAGTCACTACACTAATTAACGGGGAATATTTTTTTAAATCTACAGTCAGTTGCTGGTATGTGTGAGAATAGAACAGAATAGAATAGATCTTTATTGTTTATCACAAGAACAGAGAAAATTCGTTTAGCAGCTCTGTTATGTTTAACAACAAAACAATTAGTGCAAAAAGGACTGTATGAAGTATCACACAAATACTGACAAATGTAAGCAATGTACGAAAGCTACAAGATAACATATTAATGTACGTAAACTACTAAAGTACAACAAAAACTGCTGAAATATACAAAAAGCTAACTACACTACAGATGTAGTGTGGGCTATGTACAACAAATAAGGATATATACAGGCAGAAGAGGATATATACAAGGTAAGATTAAGAAAAACAAGGTGCTTGTGCCGTGATAATTGCACTGAGGTAGGGTGAGTACTGCACTGTCCATTAGACTGGGGGTGGTGGTTGTTTATTGAAATAACACACATCTCTATACGCCCACACCAACTTACACAGTCAGGTTTAGAGCTATTTGAAAAATGTGACCGGTATGAAGAATATTCGTAATTAAAAAGATAAGCAAAGAGCTTTCAGTCAAGACCTGCAGCCACCATTTTAGACTTTTAGGACATAGCTGCATCCTCACGGAGAGACATTGCAGGAAACCTGGCAGGACATCTGGCGAGGGGGAGCCCAGGACGTGACTCACACACCTAACCCCATATTCAACCCTACTGAATTACCACCACTAAAGCTGTCATTAGTGGGTGTGTGGCACAATATAAAGACATGCCGTCGTCTGCAGTGGCAAGTCTATAGTTTGGGTAACAGCTGTGTCAATAAGGGGAAGTTGCTATAATGTTCAACCCCATGCCAGACATAAGTCAAAGAGCAATTATTATCCTTGATGTAGTGTATGTGTAGTTGTTTTATCAGGCGGCGATTACAATATAAGGCCTCCGGGTGATGGTTAAATAAGAAACCTATCAATAAAAGCTTTGTTTTCATTGTTTATTCAGTCTTTATTGGCACTTGAAGTTTCCTATGTGCAATTATGTTTTATAAGAACAAGTAAATACATTATGATTATGCATGGTTTTCCAGATATCCGTGAAGTGCATTACATGTACCAGTGTCTGAGCTACGCCTTGGCGCTTCACTTGTAGTAAAAATGTGTCATCTTAGCTACAACAGCCAACTGTCATTATCTCAGTGTGTGATTTATGGTGATACGGGCTGTTGAGGTGTCCGCAGCTTTGTGATTGTAGTAATGAAGCCATAAAATGAACAGCATGAAACAAAGCAGGGACTCAGTGGTCGTAAACAGATCCACCGCTTCAGGCAAATCTGTTCTAAATCTGCCTATTATCCCAGAGATTAAAAAAAAAAAAAAAAATCAACATGTCACCGGTCACTCGTCATATCCATCTGACAGACCGATCCTAGAACGCAGTCCCCAACTGAGAGCTGTAATAGAGGTAATTTGGTTCTTAAAATCTGTGCCAAGGCAGACAGGAATCCCTCCCTTCTCTTCTACATGTGGTTACCCTCCTCATTGATTTACAAATGTAAAGTGCTCATCCAGGTGATGTGAGAGAAGTGGCAGTGTTGATCTATCTATGCCACTCAGATCTCTAACCAGTGAGACACTTTCTTGTGCTTAGACAGCCTAATTGAGGTCATTTCTGTCTGCTTTGGGATCTACAGTGCGCTGGGGTGTTTTAGTGCGCAGATAATTTGCCCATTTTCTGATTCTGACAAAGAATATTTTATGGAAATGCACCCTTATTCCAGGCACCTTAATGGAGTATGTTGGAGTAGTATGCGAGCTGATGAGGTTGTTGTCTGTCACTGATAAATGTAAAAAGCAGGGAAAATGTCAGGGATGGGCTTGGCTCCAAAAGGCTTTTTCTGCCTTCGTTTGAAATCTGCAATGCCTATAAGCACCGCATCTTGAGAGCGTTACAGCACACAATCACAAGGTTATTCTAATTATTTGAAGCTGTGTGAATACAATATCAGGCATCATACAGCATGTGTCTAGTGCGTAGCCACCCGGTGGACTATCAAAGACAGAATCATCCAACTTAATTTGAGATAAAGGCATATGCTCTCCAAGTTTTTTTTTTGACAGTTTGAGGTTTCAGTCTACCACATAATTGCTATCTTCTGCTGTTTTCTCCCTTCTGTGAGTAAATCCTGATGGTGTGTCACCGGCCGTACATGACAGTATGAGTACATGATGTCATTTCCATGGGTGTGGGCCACCAATTACCATGACTCACATGCTTACTAAACACATAAAGCGAGGTCCTCTGTCATTCTGGATGAAGATTTAATGATTAGTCAATACGTTTCCCTTTGATTTTTTTCCCCCCTCATTTTGTCTCCCAGGGATTTTCTTACAATCCAACTACATTAATTTGGATTTGTAAGTGAGTGATTTTTTTTGATGCAAAGCAAACTCGAATGGTTTGTTATTTAATAAAATGTTCACAGGTTATACATTTTGTTAATGTTTGGAAAAACCATTCTGCAACAGAACTATACCATACATTATATATTAAATGTCTCATTTGTATACTGCAAAATGACATAACAATTCAACCTCATTATATAGCACTGCACACTTTAGCATGTCATGTATTTTTACAGAAATCTCAATTTTTTCCATACTTTACAGAAGCCTGAGGAAAATTGCACCTCTTTGTGTGACCAGGCTATGCATTAATAGTACTGCAAGGTAGCTACTCTCAGGAGTTTTTGTTGTGATCCCATATAGTTTAGTATATATGAACTGCTATACTAAACTCTCAGCTTTAAAACAATTCATACTACCCTAAGGGCTAGTATTTCGTAAAAAGAAACCAACATTTAGAACATCTTGTCACACAGGTCTGTTAAAGGAATTCACGGGTCAGTGAAATCCATTGTATAAGAGGGTGAGCTAGCCTAATAATGCACAGTAGGCCTTCACTACGATGCCGTGTAGCCATAAGCCACATGTTGCGCTTTGAGCAAGGGTGTAACTCTTTTGACTTTTCTCTTTCGACTTTTTTCTTTAGTGGAGAAACTAGCTCCTAAAGGTGTCGCTGCTTGATCCACCTACGCATGGATCTAATGGCTGGATGCAGCAAACTCAGGCATATTCTCTGAGGAATTTTCAAAGGAAAAACATGAACTAAAGTGGGAGTAGATATGTTGAGGAAGAGCAGATGCAACCAAAAGTTGGATTACAAAACTTCAGCTCAATTTTCTTAGTGTCATGTATGGGGTTTGGATAGTTTGGTTGTCAGCAACATGGGCTTTTTATGTTTTCATCACTGGCCTCTTAAACTTCATGTCAAAATTTTTTTTCCTCATACACTGCAGTACCAAGAGTGTGTTAAATAAATAAGATAGGAAAAGAGACTTGCAGATACTTTGTAGAAAAGGTTTCAATAGCTGACTTGAACCTTATCATGTGGAATAAAGATCAGCTTGTGTTTAATAAAATGCCAGTAATGTTTGATAAAATTAAAGCAGTAGGAAGGAAAAAAAGGATAGAATTTGCAAATACACACTTTCTGCACCTCTTTCCTCTCTGTCCAAAGTGACAGAATAAATATAACAACAGATGATGTGATGTTGTTTCATGTCGTTGAATATCACTGTTGTATTTGAGTCATGCGTCAGTGTTTTTGGGTGTCACATATTTAACCCCCCCCCCACCTTTTTAAAAACACGTGTGATTAGCTAAAACTGTCTCAACATCTCCCATCATCGAGGAGCAGAAAACAGAACCATGAGGAAGAGCAGAAGTCTTGTTTCCTATAAAATGACTTAAAATACAATATGTTGAAAACCAACTTGTACTGAATTTGGTACCAAGAAAGTACTACACTTGAAGTGTAGAGATATGCACTGAATCTATTAACCCCAACTGACTTATGTGACCACTAGGGGGAGTAGTGAGTCACTCTGATGGTCACTAATATGAGGAAAACTGGGCCATCAGAAAGTGATGAGATGTGACAAGAACCATTAAGAAACATCTTTCAGAGTCAAAAGTGACAAAGTGATAAAAGCTAGAAACACTGTTGTTGTTTTCACCATTAGACACAGCTGTAAATTAAAAGAATGGAGTTTGATAGTGAAATCAGGTGTTTCTTTCACACGAGTGAGTTTGATTATGAAGTGTATGAAGGTATTATGTGAGGTTATTACCTTTACTAAATTTACTGTTTGTTGATACATATTTCAGACTTAAGTGTAACAGCTTTGACCATGCTTGGATGATTTGAAACAGATCTTTGTACAGCTATTGACACCACAATCTGTACAGAAACCAGAGGTGATTTATGGTTTTACTGTAGTTATTTTCTGTCTAAAACAGAGCTAAGCTAACAGAGCTATAATGTAAACTATCAGCAAATACGGAATGTGATGACACAGTATTATTCTGACCCACCAAGTGTTTGTTAAGTGGATAAAACTTGATGATACCATAATATAGATGTGTGTAAACGGTGAGAAATATAGCTTTAATTCATTGGTCGTTGTTACAGAGCTAAGCTAACAGAGCTATAATGTAAACTACCGGATAATGGAATAATGAACGTAGCATTAATTTATAGGTGCTTTTGATGGTCATGACTGTGTTCTGGTACACGACTTCCCCCTTCTTATTATTGTATGGAATATCAATTCAACATGTAACCCCTTTAATTCATTTTATTTATTTATTTGACCTTTATTTTACCAGGTAAAATCAATTGAGAACAGCTTCTCATTTACAATGATGACCTGACAAGATGGCCCAACAGCCAAAAACAAAAAAACAAAAACAAAACAAAAGAAAAACAGATAAAAGAAAACAGTAAAGATGAATCCAGGACTCTCAACCAATGGTGAAGAGACTATGAAGTTAAAAACAACATAAATAATAATTAATATTGTAAAAATAGCACAAATTATCACTATCATGTAATAACAATTGAGTGCCATTATTACATGTGTGTTTTGTGCAGAAGTAGAAGCTATTTAGTTAGTAGGAGTTGCTAGCTTATATCTGTCTAGATATAAAAGATGACAAAAAATACCAAGAAGAAACTCACATAAGGTGACCCAACTTAAGATTAAATCATGTCTTATCATTTGCCGACAGTATATTTTCTTTACAGTAAAGATCGGAGAGGCATAGTGATTTGTGCATTTGTCTGCTTTGCATTATTGGAAAAAACCAGTCTGATCTCGACAGCTGTTTTTGGAGAAACCCAATCGGTCACAGACCTTTAAAGAACCACGGTGGAACATTAACATGTCTTTGTGTAACGGCGGTACTCTGTAGCGCTATTATCGAATTTAAGGAACCACTGAAGGCCCAGAACTTTCTGTACACAGAAGTGTATACTCCACTGTGATATTCTCCAGAGTTTCCTGCTCGGAGCCAAGTGTGAAAAAAACAGCAATATATAACACTTATGTGATTTATGAGAGCTATATTTATCACGTTGATATAAACTGTTTAACTATTACCAGCCTCCACATTACTCCAGCAATTCATTGATGTCAGTGGACCAAACAATTCCCTCCTCTACATCACCAAGCCCAAACCAAACTACTTCTCGCTGCCGGTGCCCATATGACTTTCAATAGAGACTTCTCCCAGGAAATAAGAGGAGAGGGGGGACATTTCTCAACTCATCCACATGCAGTAAGTGATGATGCTGCGATGTATCACACATTGATCTGAGGCATTTGGGGGAGCCAAGCGTATTAAGAAGGGAGCGCAGTAGACTAATGGGCCTGACCGGGAGACAAATTGGGCCAGACGTACAGCAACACAGCCCCAGGAAATATGGGGGTTCGCATCACTTTTATTGCTTTAATGCATTTTAGTGTTAACTGTGAAATTGAACCTCAAATTACCTGCAATCTGTTTGTTTTTTCTTTTTTGGTGTTGCTGTTTTTGTTGACTTCTAAACTGCACAAGGTGTAGTGGAAACATCATAAGGGTCCGTATGCTGAGCATGCAAGTTTCTCTCATTTTCTGTTGAAATAACTTAAAATGGAAGGATTTATTATTGTGAGAAAGTTTAAATCTATGAAAGGGTTTATTTGTTCTGCACCTCAGGTAATAAAGGTACATTATGTCTCTGTGAAAAGAAAAAATGTACAGAACTTACACTCCAAATAAACACTTGAAGCACACTGCGTATTTTTAGATAAATTAGATGGAAATAAAAAAAGTAAAACAACACAAATTGCATGTTTTTGCAAATCATGCTGTATAATATATGTTAAAATGAAACATGTAATTAAATACTGATTGATTAGACTAGTAACTAATCACTTACTGTATCTTGGACCTAATACAATACATTTGTACCAAGTATAAGATACAATAAGATAAGACAAGATAAGATAAGATCTATTTATCACATGCACAGTTATCCATAGTACAGTGCACAGTGAAATGTATTTTTGTACCTGCAGCCAAAAAATACATGCAGCATATATATATA
>JAPQRQ010066126.1:0-16749 GCA_037367365.1 Apogon talboti | reverse complement strand
ACATTGATTCACCAGTAAAACCCATGGAGTTGGATCAATGACAGTGGATGGACACACTGGGTTTATGTTCAGCTAATACGTTTTGTTGAAAAAGTCACTGTTTCTTTAGTTGTCTCTGTTTTTGCTATAATAACCTTTGAATTTACTCTGGGCTTTAATGAACATCTACATGATAATTGAATTAAATATAGGAAAATACCTGATTTTCACTGAAAAAATGCAAAATTACAGAAGATAATATTATTTTAAATGGTGATAAATCACTTAAAGGTTAGAGAGAGAAATTTATTTAGGCGCTACCACAGAGGTACCACTGGGTCTGTATGGGTTAGTGTAACACAGACTTATTATAGTTCAGGATTGTGTTGAACAATGTCCTCAGCTTTCCCTGTGGACAAACAAAATGACACAAACTGATCACATTCTTCGATACAAGACCAGGATGTTCAACTCTGTATCATAAAATCTTCATGTAGTTCTTGTGAGGTCACATCCTTTGATCTTTGACCTTCGTCCACAAAAATCAGAAGGACCCCTGTGGGTGGGATACTGGGGGGTTAACTGTAGTTCTGTTACAGACAAAAAGCATCATGAGCTGTTAGAATAGCAGATCCAGAACTTAACTCTGATTCAAAACCTGGGCTGAGGTGGAGGGTTTTACGTCTGCGATTCCCAGTTCTGCCCTGAACTCTTCGACCTCTCCTTCCCGACCTCAGGCTGAGGCGGTCAAGCTTAAATGTCAAGGCTAAATACAAGGCTAATGTATTGGATCACAGGTCAAACAAATGTGACCTGATAATGATCTACCTTGTGTCCTGCAGCGTCCGACCTCGGCTGCGTTTAACAAGGAGCTCAAAGACTTTTATTGTTCCGTGAAACATCAGGGATTGTCACGGCGACAGACAGCAGATAAACTGGAGCCTATGGCTTTCAATGACAGGAGCTGAATGAGCTTCGACTCCATCAGATACAACAAAGATCAGCTAATCCAGACTGAAGGACCTGTTTTCACATTTTATTTAATGTCCCACAGTGAATTAGACCAGAGACGAGGTTTAATCAGCACTTAACACCACTATTTATGTGTACAATAAGTCATTAAAATCCAAAATACTGAGCATTAACCTTGGGTTCTTCAGTTTCACAGATGTAATATCATTAATAACTTTAACTAACTTTATCGTTAATAACTAAAACTAAGGTTTTGGTCTTTTGGTGTTTGTATTAGTGAGATTCACTAAAGATATTCAGTGTAAAAATAAAACACTATTTCTATTTTTCACACACGGTGATTCATTCCTTTTTCATTCTGATTAAACTACATTTATAGGACTTTATCGATATCAACCGAATTTATCTAATAAAGCTTCTTGAGTGGAATTTCAGATTTATTAACTTATAATTCCAGATTTACTGATTGATGACTTTTTTTTGTTTAGTTTTTTTTGAGCGAGCTAAAAACAGACCTGGCTGTCCCGCCCACTCTGCTTGATTGGCAGATGATAGTTGGGTTCATTTCTGCCTGGGTAGCATTTGGTCGCTTGCCTCGGCCATGCCATTGAAGTGAAGCTGCTGTCAGTTGTTGCAGGTACATGAAGCCTGCTGGGGTCAGGTCAGGTAAGGCCACTTTATCTCCATTGAGCCAGCCAATAAAGGCCACCGTGTAAAAGGAGAAAGGCTATCAGATATTTGTGGCCAGCCACCGTGGCAGAAGTCAAACGCCTCTGAAAGGCTCCGTCTGCGAGCTCTCAGCCTCAGCGTGAGAGAAACCCCTCGGTCCTGACGGGCCGAGATGGCTCCCAGATTACCGCCTCGTATAGCCCCATAGTCGCCCACAGATACTCCCTTCTTTTCTTTCCCGTTTGTCTCACTTTCAATCGCTTACAACCACTTTTCCGAGCCATGCTGGGCACTTCTATGCACAAGCTTGTCAAGCTCTTCAATAGCTTTTGTCTCATACAAGATAGGCCGCCTTTGACTCCTTCTCCTGTCTCTCCCTGGATAAATATTTCACCTGTCACAAAGCAGAGCATGCTGGGTTCAGAAAAAAAGGGAACGTAAAGCGGGAGACGGAGGGAAGAGGGGGGGTGTTTGAGTTCAGAAAGTCTTGATTCCTGCCTTTCATCCAGAGATGTACACAGTACCATTTGCATAGAGCCTGAAATCTCTCTGTGCTCTCGGTAAACCCATTGTAAAGCCATCTCCGACTTAAAACGACTGCCTGTACAAAGCTGCCTTTTGAGCGCAAGTTCCCTAATGAGTGATGGCATAAAAGAATGGAGGCATCACTTTATTTTTGGCACGGATCAAACGCTTTGATATTTCAAAGCATATACATCAATAATCCCACATCTCTCAACAACAACAACAGGGGGAAAAAAGGCAGGGAAATAAGGGGCAAAGTGCTGCACATTCTGTTTCAGGATAATACGGAGGTTTGATCTGCAAAGACTCTCGCCACTCGCTCTTTTAAGTTTTCCCAGGTGCCCTTGAGTTGAGTGATGAAAAAAGCTGATGTTTGCATCAAAGACGGCAGGGAGCACATGAGGTTACAGCTGTGTTTGGGAAGCGTCACTCATTACCCGCGACATGATATTGGTGTTTTTTAACACGGTCCACTTCGATTTTAGTCAAACTGTCGACGCGGAGTCTTTCAACGTTTACTGGTAATGAGAAGCTAAACACTTCGATTGTATACGGTGCATTTCCATCTAAATGTGGCACAAGTTTTAACCAGATTCACAGAAGAAAATCTTGATTTATACTCGTTTCTTTTTCATTTTTTACCCGTTGAAGACAGCCCCCAGGGACCAAGAGCATCGACTGATCTAAAATGTTCAATAACTGATCAACCACTAATGCTATCAATACATAATAATTCGGGTATAATACAGTTTGTTGTCTCTTCGTGGTCATCAGATATGACCCATTTGGATGTTCAGAGGCTTCATAGAGAACACGAAATGACAGTAGATAGAGACACTTGGTTTTATGTTCAGTTAATGACTTTTTCTTCAGTTTTATGTTGTAACCTTTGAATTTACTCTGAGCTTATATGAACATCTACATGAAGATAACAGATTTTCACTGAAAAAGGCAAAATGCAGAGGATAATATTATAATAAATGGTGATATGTTGCTTTGGAAAGATTAGATGTAGAGAGAAGTGTAATTAGTACTGAGTCTTTAAGAGTTAGTGTCCATGTTTGGGGTAGTTTTACATTTGCTTAAATGGATTTAGTTTAGATTATTTCAGTCAAATGTAGATGATGTTACCTTTCTGATGAAGTCTAATAACAGCCATATTGCAGCTTTTTTAGGGAGGATTGGAGCGTACCTACCTATGTTCCCTGGTACCTTTGTTCCCTAGTGCCTAACTCAAACCCCTAACCCCTAATCCTTAACCCTACATAGGCACTTAACATAGGGCTGACCCCCAAGAAAGCAGAGGATCTAATGGGCTAAACCCAAAGGTCATTGATGACCTTCACCTACCATGATGTTAAATAACCAAGCAATTTGAAGCAAACTTTCAAAAAGTCAAAAAATAAAAATCAGGTGGCACTGTCTCTAATAAACAAAGTAGAAAAACAAAGTTTCCCATCTAATACGGCTCTGATGTCTTTATGTATGGATGCAACAGGGGCAAAATTTGGTCTCATGTTTCACACCTGAAGAGGACACAAACAGCTGATGAGTCAAATGAGTTAAATGTTTGCTCTGTGAGGATTTATGAAAAATTACTAATTACAAAAATAAAGTGAATTACAGAAATTAAATATCCATCACCTACTTTTTTAACATAGTTGTAGAACAGAAAATTTGGAAACCCTAAAGGAATAAGACTGTGTCACTACCACACAGTTAGAATAGAATGTTTCAATAGTATATTTTATTCCACTAACTGTACAAGAAACAAAATGGGTGTTATGTTCACATTTTCTCAAATTCTACCTAAAGAATAAGGCTTAAGGTGAACATTAGTGTCTGATCTGGATCTGAGGTTTGGCCTGGTTCTGGTTGCCTTGAACCACCTTCTGAATCCAGCTCCAGTGCTCAGAACAGACTAAACCTGACTGATGGTCATGATCGTCCTTCCTGACAGTGATCTGGATCTCATGAGTGTCAGCTCAGACCTGAAACTGTACAAAACCACTGCAATGGAAACCAGCCAAAAATTTGCCAAGAGTTAATCACTGTGAGGCCCGAAGTTGAATGCATTCATGTAAATCTCCACATGCATGTAGAAGCAGTGTTTTCATTAAGCTGTATGGAAATGTGAGGTTGTTCCCGTCACTGAAACAGATGTCCAACAGTCGGTTTTGTTCATGATGGAGCATCCTGGATTCAGCTTCCCCAGAGAAGGCCTGTTTTATTTCACATCCTTGTGCATTTCTGCCGACTTATGACGATGTTTTTGCAGAAAGCAAGCCTCACTTTCCCAGATCGGAGCCATTAATAGCGGCAGAGCCCGGGTCGCGTTCACAGCATCCTGACAATGGATCCAGACTATGATTGATGAATACTGTATGTGCAGCAGAGCCATTCCCAAGCCCGATGTGCTGGGATTCATTTAGTCTATTGTCTCGAGCCGGAGCAGAGGCCTGGGAGAATGGAGAGCTGATTAATAATGTTTGTGAAGGAAGCTCTAAAGAGGGGCTACTCACGTCCCTTTGCAGGCTTCGAGGGACGTTCAACAGCTTGAATTGTACATAAATTATGTACACCCACTGCCCTGAGGTGTGGTACCCCTCAGTCTGCAGAAACTGGTCTCATTCTCAAAAACTTATTTTAATCAGGAAGTGCATTGTCCAGTGAGTCCTATTATAGTAAAACTCGTAACGTAGATGTGGACAACACTTCTGCAGCAACTCTCTCTCGAAATGCCAAGTCCAGGAGTTTTTCCTGATCTGACTCACTTTATTTAAGGGCACGACCCCAGTTCAACACTAAATGTGTATTTTAACCCAAATATTATGGATTTGTAATGGAAAAATGTATGTAACAAGAATTAAATTGTATTTTATTTTACATGGAGCAGCATCTTGCGACCATCAGCAATATTACACTATAACATTCATGTATTGGCATAGTTTTGGAGTCCTTATCATCTTCAGTGAGTCAAGACTGTCAGAGGTTTCTGCAAATATTTAACCTTTAGTTAAAAGGTCCAGTGAATGGTGGTCATTGGTGATTTTTATATTTTTTTATTAGGCTGTATATGTATATTTGATTTGGAGAAATGATGATGAATTTGTGCATTTTCCTTCATTAAGAAGTAAAATAGACTTGTAGTAGTGGCCACAAATATTGCAGAAGGCCTTTATCTTTATCAGTCCTAGATGTTAGCATAACTTAACTAATGTTAGCATTATTTCAGTATTGTCTTAAATACCTAGCTTGTCAGGTTTATACATTTGAACTCTATTTGCTAACATTTAGAAACTAGGAAGCGGTTTAATGAAACACTTCGTAGCATGGTTGGATTTTTCAGTAAATTAGTATTAGCATTAGCATTAGCTGGGCAAATTTCAGTCATCATTTGGTCTAAATGTGGCCGCCTCTTGCAACCAGAGATGGTGACATCAACAGGAATGTATAATTACAAACAAACCTCAAGATGGTGTTGTGGTGAAGTTATTATGCAATTTATTGTACTGTATCTTTCCCTTGATAGATGTCGCAGGGTGACATCCTGTGTATTTGTGTTTGGCAGAGATTTCCATCGAGGACAATGGAAGTCGGCAGGACTGAGCGTCAAACAAACCACCCAACAGAGGCCGAACGTCAGGTTGGTAAGTACCAGAAAACACAGTAGAGTGGGTGTATCACTCTGAAAAGGGTCGTCAGCTGAGTGCTGACCTTGGGGTTCCACAGCGAGGAGTTAATGTTCCCCTCCACAAAGCAAACGCCCACCTTTACATGGTTTCACACTGAACCTGAAGACAGCCTCAGTATGGGTTCACTGCATCCTTGAAGAGTTGATGTAGAATCAAAGTACAGTGACAGGTTCTTGGGTTTCCGGAGAAAGATCAGGGATTGGATTGGATTGAATTGGATTGGAATGGATTGGTGGTGAGTTTTTTTTTTTCTTTGTGAGGGATTTTAAGACTAAAAATCACTCTGAGATGAGGTGTTCGAAGAAGAAATGCTCTGTTTACTTCAAGGCCTGATTTGTGCACAGATAAAAGGTCACACAGCAGCCAAAGACAGCCAGGGTTTGAGGACAGATCTCTGTCCACTGTCCAAAAGGGAGACACTTTCATACCTAAAAGTTGCTATGTTGGAACTGTATGTTTCAGTGTATCTTTTTAATTTGAATAACTTTAAAATAAGGGGAAACATTAACAAAAGTGAACAAAAAAGAGGAAATTAAGCCTCAAAATAAACAAAAAACATCCAAAAATGCAATAAATGAACTAAAATGAAGAAAACAAACAACAAAATGAAAAGAAATGAAGAGTAAGCATCAAAATGAGCACAAGTTGTACAAAATTGCAAAAAACTCAACAAAAATAAACCAATAAAACAGCTAAATGAACAAAAATGAAGGAAATGAGCAACAAAATGAATACAAATTAGAAAACATAAGCAGAAATTAAGAGATTAACAAAAATGTAGAGAAAGTAAGCAAATGAACCAAAAGAAACAAAATTATCAGCAAAATGATACAAAAAATGCAACAAAATAAGCAAAAATGAAAAAAAAAATCCAATAATAAATGTATGTTTCAATGTAATTTTAATTAGCTTAAACTTATGTCTTTTCTTCTAAACCTAAACCTTGGTCTGGGTCTATGTCTGGGTCTGGGTCCATGGTCCACATGCCGTGTCCTGTCCAGACCTGATCCAATCTGTCTTATCCCGCCCAACGGTTCAACACCAGGGTGAGCGATGGACTTCCTGTCATGTCTTAAGCTGGAATCGGTTTCCAACCATGAAAATCACTAACCTGGAGACGCTAAGCTGCTAGCAGCCGAGGATTAACCGTCTCACCTCATCGCCGCCCAAGTTTCATTTAGAGAAGGCTTCCATTTCAGACAGCTGTTTTCTCTGCCGCTGGACCACCACAACGAACCCCAACAGAGCATTCGTCACGCAGAGTCGCATTTCATAGCGGCTCAACGTCGTATCTGAGGAAAAACAAGCCCGACCGAGATCTGCTGGATGTTAAACCAACGAAGCTAATGGAATATTCCTGAGTAGTGTGAAAGGCAGCAATAACAAGGACAGGCTGGAACGCTGGACGCTTCTGCGGTGGGTTTTACAGCTTCTGCAGATGATGTTTTTCTGTCTTTACTTCACAAACGGACGGTGGAACAAACATGAGCAGGATTTCAGAGGAAACGACTGAAGTCTGAGTTGAAACACTCAGATCAGCATGTTCTAACATCGTCCACAGAGAGGATGAAGACGGATCAGGACTGGGGAGACCAGGAGACCACCAACCAAACCGGGTCCCCATGAGACCTGAGTCCAAAGGTACCAGAGCCCTGGCGAGATCAGGTCCCAAAGAAACCAGAGCCCAATAAGACCAGGTCTCGTCAAAAACAAACCTCAACAAAACTGGGTGCCAAAGAGACCAGAGCCCAATGAAACCACATCCTGACAAGACCGCATCCAACAAGACCACAACCCAATGAGTCCATGTTCTAACAAAACTGAACCCCAACAATACTGGGTCCCGAAGAGACCAGAGCCCAATAAGACCAGGTCCCGACAAAACAATTTCCCAACAAAACCCAGGAACCAAAGAGACCTCATCCCAATGAAACCAGGTCCTAACGAGACTGGGCCCAACAAGACCAGAACCCAATGAGTCCATGTCCCAACAAAACCGGGCTGCAAAGAAATCAGAGCTCAATGAAACCAAAGCCCAATAAGACCAGGTCCCAACAAAATCATATCCCAATGAAACTGGGTCCCAAAGAGACCAGAGCCCAACGAAACTAGGTCCCGATTAGACCTGAGGCCAACGAAACTAAAGCCTAACAAGACCAGAGCCCAATGAGACCAGAGTCCAATTCTTTTATGTCCCAACAAAACAATATCCCAACAAAATTCCGAAGAAACCAAGTCCTACTAGAGCCCAATGAAACCAGAGCAGAGCCTAACAAGACCAGATCCTAAAGAGACCAGAGCCCTGGTGAGATCAGGTCCTGGTGAGGCCGAGCCCAATAAGTCCATGTTTCAACAAAACCATCTCCCAGTGAAACTGATTTCACAATGAAACCAGATCCAGAATAAACCCAAATCCAATGAAACCAGAGCCTCACAAGATGATAGCCCAATAAGACCAGGTCCCAACAAGTCCATGTCCCAACAAAACTATTTCCCAACAAAACCAGAGGCCAAAGAGACCAAGTCCTAACAAAACTGGGTCCCAAAATTTACAAAACTGATAAACACAGAAACAAAAGGAATAAAACATGCTACAAAATGTAGAAAATAAGCAACAGATAAACAAATCTTATTAAAATAAGCCACAGAATGAACATAAATTCATAAAATAAACAACAAAAATCAACAAAATTATCAACAAATGCAACACACTAAATTAAAAAGGAGCCACGGTGTAGTTTATTATTTTCATTTAATTCTTTAGTTTATGTTGTGAACTGTGACAAATACTGATGGAGACTTTATAGGACTTCAGTGGCATTGGACGGCGTTGGAATCTGTCATTATTTTTATGATTTTACATGAGAAACCAATCATCTAGAGTTGAGTTTATGAACCAGATGGGATGAAAAACAGTTTCATTCAGATCCCTGAAAATGTTCAGATCCAAGGCTCACCTGAACCATGGTCTGATTGACAGATCAGACTGGCCAATCAGGACCCGGGGCTCAGGGATGGGAACCGTAGTGAATACGTCACAGCTGGAGGCGTTCATCACTGACAGATGGATGACACCGCAGAAAGACTGTCCGACCTCGGAGAAACCTGGGTTAGACTCGAGAGTTACAAGAGCTGGCACCGAGCTCCAAGTCTGACAAGCTCATGCCTTGCCAACAATGGGGTCAAAGGTCACCTGCTCAAGACTCATTTCATCTGGTGACAGTTTCTATGAGGAAGCTCGTCTGTCGGGTTTCACAACATAAATGATGCAGCGATTTATCATCATGCTGAAAAGAAAAGAAAAGAAAGGGAGGTAAATGAGGTAAAATGCACAAAAACTGAATCAACATTAATAAAATTAGAAATATAAAGTAGTAACAAAATGGAGAAAAACAACAAAATGATTAAAAAAACAAACAAAACAGTGACAAAATGGACAAAAATGAACAAAAAACAACAAAATGAAAAAAAATGATCTGCCTAAGTCATAGTACACCTTGGTCCACCTCAGTACACCTCAGTCCTTGGTTCGGCTTGGCCCACCACAGTCCATCACAGTCCACCTTGATCCACCTTGGACCTTGTCCTGCCTCAATCCACCTCAGTCCTTGTTTTGGGTCATCCTACCACAGCCCACCTCGGTCCACCTTGGTCCTGCCTTCATCCACCTCAGTCCTTGGTTCAGCTCATCCTACCACAGTCCACCTTGATCCACCTCGGTCCTTGGTTTGGTTCATCCTACCACAGTCCACCTCGGTCCACCTCGGTCCTTGGTTTGGTTCATCCTACCACAGTCCACCTTGGTCCACCTCGGTCCTTGGTTTGGTTCATCCTACCACAGTCGACTTTGGTCCACCTCGGTCCTTGGTTTGGCTCATTCTACTACAGTCCACCTCGGTCCTTGGTTTGGTTCATCCTACCACAGTCCACCTTGGTCCACCTTGGTCCTTGGTTTGGTTCATCCTACCACAGTCCACCTTGGTCCACCTCGGCCCTTGGTTTGGCTCATTCTACCACAGTCCACCTCGGTCCACCTCAGTCCTGGTGGTCCTCTGATGCAGATTGACTGGATGAGGCTGACCTGCACGCCCCCTTCAAGGAGGACAGAGCTCCCACCCCAGAGGGCACCCCCCTCCCATCCCATAATCCTCCTGCAACCTCCCCACCCCCCACCGCATCCTACAAACTGTGCTGGACCTGATTCAGCATCTTCCGCCATCTTTTATAAAAGTCTCCTTTATTGGATAAATTATTTCCCTGGGGGGGTGGGGGGGTCATCCTGCTGTGGGGGTCAAAGAGGCCACATAAATATGTCACAGGAAAACTGAGTCCAACAGCAAACAGGAAGTTGTTCTGGAAGGTCGGGCCGGGCCGGTCTGGTCCATTCTTTCTAAAAGAATCTAATTTAAGCCGATTGGAATAAAATGTCTATGTCGATTGTTTCTGTGGAAATCCAAAGTCCCATTCTGAAGAACAAAACGGTGAATCATTAAGTTCTGAAAAAAATCACAGTCCAGATTAAAATTAAATTAAAAAAAACATGAAAAGAATCAAACAGATGCAATATAATGAAAAAGATGCAAAGAACACACTGGATGATATTCATACTCTTACTGTATTTTTTTGGATGATATTCATAATTTTAGTGTTTTTGGATGATATTCATGCTTTTATAGTACTTTTTGGATGATATTCATAATTTCACAGTGGTTTTTTTTTGGATGATAGTCATAATTTCAGTGTTTTTGGATGATATTCATACTTTTACTGTATTTTTTTGGATGATATTCATGCTTGTACAGTATTTTATCAAATGACATTCATACTTTTACCGCTGTTTATAAAACGCTAAAGGACCCCATTCACTTGGAGGACTTTTGTTTCCTCAGAACTGGGTTATACATCCTCTTTAGGGTCCCTCCGGCCCTTCAGGACTGGATTGACTCGTTACATCTGCCCTCCATCGAGGCTCCCCGTCCATCAAGAAGACAAGGATGAGGGCGGGGGTGAGGGGGGCGGGGAGTGAGGGGGTGGGGCCTGTGTTTAGTGGCACTTCATTCATCTGGCTTGAGGCCTGCCTTTGTCTCGATGGCAGGTGCTTCTAATCCCACTGTCAGAATAGGGCCGGACAAGATGTTTGGACAAGCCTGTGCTCAGAAGCCCCCGTTTCACGTAATCCCCCCCCTCCTCATGCGGTCCATCCACACCAACCGCACACTAAACCCCTCCCACCCCCACTGCCATACATGTGGTATGATTCATACCGCATGGCTGGGTCATGCTGATTATCCGCTGAAATAGAATGAATGAATCCAAGCCACGTCATGCACTGCACGCTGTAAAAATGTCTGTTTTAACAAACATGAAGACGAAACATGGCAGCGGCTGATCCATATTTCAGTAATAAAACCTTAAAAACATGAAGCACAACCAGAAATAAACACAAACACTGAAGAAATAAAACAGAACGTCAGCTTTCAAGACACTAACTCAACCTTTAAAATGTACTCGTTTTGAAGTATCTGCTATGAAAATACAGTTTTTCCTCTAATTGTAGTATTTTTATATGAATTTTCAATATTCATATTTTGACTGCATTATAACTGTTATACACATAGACTTTTACTTTTAGTAATACTACACAACAAGGTCCAAGGTGGATCAACACAACCTCAAAATGTTGCACACTTATTTATGTCTATTTGTTTTACGTATGATACTGATAATATTTGTCTAGTACATATTGTTCTGTTCTAATTGTGTTTAATAGAGTGTTTAAATATGTATATTTGGTATGTGTGTGTGTGTGTATGTGTGTGTGTGTGTGTGTGTATATATATATATATATATATATATATATATATACCTTCATTATACTTGCACGGAGCAACTGTAACACACAATAAGTTCCCCTGGGATTAGTAAAGTATTCTGATACAAAGTCACAAAGTACAAATATTGCATTATAAAAATACAGTGTCATGTATTAATAGTGTAGTATTCAGACTGTAATTTTGGGGATACTTTTAAAGAACCACTGTGTTCCTCACATATTCTCGTCCGTGGTACATGTAGTTTCCTGTCTTTCGTGTTGACAGTGGACTGTCCTTTAAGACCATGCCCACCCCAACAGCCCAGTCCTCCTCCATCCCCGACCCGACCCAATCTGACCTGGTCTGACCCGGAGCTTGAGCCTTGATGGGCTAAGGAGGCCGAGCCACCACCGTCCACTTTCACCTCTAAATCCTGGCTGATGAAGTGTAATCTGTTGTTCCCCTGTCATAATAATGCCATTGATTTTGGCCTCGGGGGGTCAAGCGCTGACCTCCAAACCGCCCCCTTTTGTTTGACCGTCACAGGCTCCGAGCTCTTAATCTTACGGACTAAAGCGATCGGGTTCTGCAAGTCGAGGAGGACACAAGTCAGTGAAAATCCTTGGGAAGTTTTCTTTTTCCTTGGCGTTAACCTGGTTTCTTGCTGCTGATGGTGGTCTATTTTTGGGGGAGAAGGGGCCGCTGCTTTATTTTGGATTCCTAGTGGCCCCGGCTGCTCAGACCGAGGTCTGCGATAACCCAATTTGAGTTGACTTTGCCCGTTCAGGGAGAGCCGTGGCCCGAGGCGACGCTGTGTTATAATTCAAGTGATACAATGAAGTCGAACACTGGCACACATGATCACACTCCAATCCAGATCGAGTTGAAAAGACTCTAATGTTTGGTCCAGGATCGATGGAAGACCGCGAACAAACCGGCTCGGCTTCGCATTGAAGATTCACGCCATCTGGCTCACTTTAGATAAAGCTTCCTCCGTCAAAAACCTGACATGAAAGCACTGAGACGCATCCTTTATCCAAAACCAGTCGCATTTTCACAATTTTAACTCTTTGAAAGAGGGAGGATGCTGATGCATTTAGAGAAAAATAAACCGAACAAACTCCACTGGTTTGACTCTAAACCCAAAATGGGTCATGGAGCTGCTTTTACTGGGTCGCCGATTGGCACAGGAAAATATAAAGAAGCAATATGATGAATGACTAATTAAAACTGAAGAAGAGTTTTAATAAAGATCAAGATTCAAAGATATTGTAAGTTCACTAGGTGTACAGGATGTACTGAGATACTGCTTCTCTCTGTTATCTTGTTATTAAAACCATGCATTTTAATCAATAAAGTCGTGAAATTCAGAGGAAACGAGATTAGCAGAACTGAAATGACACAAAAGACACAACAGAACAAAAAAAAGTCGAAAAAGATGCAACAAGATTTAAAAAAATGCAACACAAAAAAAGATTGAAAAACATGAAGCAATGACACAAAAACTGTAAAAGATGCAACAAGGTCAAGATGAAGTATGAAACACAACAAGAAAATTGTCTAAAAGATGCTGCAAGACAAAAACGCCATAAAAGGCACAAAGCAATGAAAATGCGAGACACAAGATCAAAATGACGAAACAAAAGAATGACATGAAAGATAAAACAAAAAAAGGATACAAAATCCATGACAAGCATGTGGATGTTCAAGATGCAACATCATTTACTTAACCCAGTGAGATATATGAGGTAACATGGACAAAAACTGAAGACCAAAAAACTAAATTAACAAAATGTAATTCAAAATGAAGTAGCATCAAAGTTAGCAACAAAATGGACCAAAAAAAAAACAAAAAAAAAAAAACAAACAACAAAAAGAAGACAATCCAGAAAGCAACAACCAATTGAAGGCTCTGTGTAGGGATGGGAATAGAGTTCTTTTTGAGAACCGGTTCCCAGTAGCTCAATTCCTTGGAATCGTTTGCCTGCTGCTTAACGATTCTGCTTATTGACTCCACCTTTGTTGCACGTGTGTGATGACGTCACACGTACGCTGCATTGTTTTGGTTTAGAATGTAGCCAACATGGCGTCGAGGCAGAAACGCTCCAAAGACTGTCTATATTTGACAGGTAAAGATGACACCAGGGACACTTGGAACACTTGAAAAGCTTCCATTTCTTCAAATGGGTCAAATACCTCCAACATGATAAAACATTTGTCCACAGCATGCAGTTCATTTGCAGGAATGTCGCGTGATTGATACGATACTTAGCGACGCTTGTGAATCTAGCAGCAGAGCAAACACCAGGGCATCATCTGGGCCCGGTTCTGGAGGGTAAGAAACATCCTGCCCCGCCAAATAAAAGTTTCTGAAGGTAGGGAAAAGGAAAATGAGATGCACAAGACAGGGAGACATAGAGGAATTAGTAAAGCGTCTTAAGTTTCACTTTCACTCCTCCCGAACCCCCCACCCCCGTCGCTGCTTCCATCACCAGCATGTGCCACCTTAATATTCCTGATTGGCACCTCATATATAACTATCTGGAACTGGGCCCAGCATCATCTGTTATTATCATATGTTATTTGTGCATACTGTATATGTTATATTTCCTGTGCAGAGATGAAAATGTAAAAGACAGTTAAAGCAAACAAACCCGTTCATACTCTTTTATTCCCTCACCCAATGAGAATTGATAAGAGGATTGGATCAATAAGCAAAATCGATAATGGAATCGGAATTGTTAAATTCTTATCAATTCCCATCCCTAGCTCTGTGTGAGATATGAGTTAAAATTGACAAAAACTAAAGATGAAAAACCAACAAAATTAACAAAATGAGGTTAAAAATTAAGTAGTTACAAAATAAACAGAATAAACCAGAATGAAATTAGCAATAAAGTGGACAAACTTAGCAACAAAATTAACAAAAATGAACAAAACAAGCAACAAAATGAAGAAAAAAAAGAAAAAACAATAGAATAAAGAGTCTGTCCTCCTTGATCTGCCTAAATCCACCTCAGTCCTTGGTTCAGCACGGCCTACTGCAGTCCACTCCGATCCACTTGGGTCTGCCCTGGTCCTAGTCCTGTTCCTGATCCTAGTCCTGGTCATGGTGCTGGTCGTGGTCCTGGTTCTGGTCCTGGTCCTAGTCCTTCCTTTCAGAGGTCCTCTTGGCGTTTTCCAATCCACAGCCAAATGAAGCACTCATTGATCACATGACCATCGGGTTACAAGAGTCCGTCCATGATTTTTTGAGCGGCCCTAAGACTGTAGACGTCATTTATTTTACAGATATGAAGGACTGCGATTGTCCCGGTCCATCATGTTCAGCCTTTAACAAGTGATTTCCATGCTTGTCCCAGTCCAATCTTCATGAATATCTTGATTAATGGCGGGCCGGCGCTGGGGACCAGGTTGAGGGTGTGTGTTTGGATGTCATACGTGTGTTTGGGCCGTTCAGGGGGATTTGGGCTGCACTGAGCTGGGAACTTAATGCTTTACTGAAGGCCTGAGATGTGCTTGCTCAGAGCAATAAGCCATTGTTTGACTTGGCACGGCTCAGGGCACCCTGGGGTCCATGCCATGAAAGGCTTTCTGTTAGATGCCCGAGTGCTTATTGTTGGAAAAATTGTCCCCCGAAAAATTAGCATAGAAGAATCCAAAATGCATAATGTTCTGCAAATGACAGCTGCTTAGCTGAAACAAAGGAAGCAAAATGGCTTTTGGTTGCGCTGCACTTGTTATGGTAATGAACCCCCCTGCCTGTCTTTATGGGCAGTGCCATACAAATTATGGACGCTTTTCTATTTTGCATTGTTCTCCTTTATTTTTTTTTTTACCCTAGACCTGAAAGTACCATAATGCTCTGCTCCATTTAGTTAATGTTTTCTAATAAATAACCAATTTTAGCCTCAGATTTGTGAGTAAAAGTAAAAAAAATTCAGCTGCTTTAACTTAGAAACAAAACAGGCTTCAAAGTTTGAAGTGTGAAAAGCATCGGCACCAGGACCAGATCTGTGGAAAAGTCCAAATGTTTGATGTCCATTGTCATCTGTGAACTTGACTTCCTGAGAAAAGGCCCCTGCTCGTCTCTGGCCAGGCCCTGCCGCCGGTGCTTAGTATGCTAATGTATTCTTTCTGCTAATTCAGTACCGGGGCTGGGAAACAAAAAACAGCCAGCAGTGAAAAGGATCAGGTTTCAGCAGCGCCGCGCACAACCTAATGACCAGCAGATTAATCATGGGACACGTGGAGCAGCGCCGCCGTCAGCGCCAACGCCACGCAGAGGACGCAGGTAGAGTCTGGTGTTTAAGATGGACCTGTGGGTTTTCATCTCACCGGCCGATTAGCCATGAGGAAGACGCTGCCTCCGCCGTCATCTTCATCGTCATCAGCAATTTCTCCAAATATCTTCTCTGAAACTACTATAAAACTAAAACTATAAAATCTAAACTATCATTTCAGATTTTATATGTATCTTCCTTGGGACAATGTCTCCAATGTTTTTTTCACAGTTTTGAGAAATTTAGATTTTTGACAAATTTTGGAAATATTAAAAATGGGCCTTTCCTTCTCCATATTTTCCATGATGGTTTATAACGTAAATGGTTAGAGATATAGTTCCTATTGATCACTGATAGGAAGTCATATATGGACTTTCATTTGGATTCATGACCTTTGACCTTGAGTGACCTTGAAAGGTCAAACTCAAGGTCACCAATGTCTCGATTTCAACAATCGTATTCTCTGAAACTACTAGTTGGACTCATTTCATATTTTCTATGCATCTTCCTCGGGATAATGTCTGCAAAGTGTGTCACTCATATTGGTGTATGAATGTTCGGTGGTCAGAAGGCCGTCTGGCGTGACATTGGCAGCACTGCTTCCGTCAGCCTGCCCCAGCTGTGGATACAAACGTAGTTTACCACCACCAGAGTGTGAATGTGAGAGTCCATTATTAATATTATTATTATTACAAAGTTTGTTCACAGTTCAAATTTGGAATTACTGAAGAAAATTAATGAATTAAACACCAAAAAGGACAAAAATAAAGCAAATAATGAAGGAAATTGAAGAAAATTAACTAAATAAACAAT